>CALYLW010002069.1:0-71200 GCA_944989445.1 Ampullaceana balthica
TTACTCATTTATAATAATATTTAAAGCCCTTAGCACCAACAATAAGTTTTTTACTGTACTAAATAGTTATCGATATTAGTATGGGTAAAACTACTACATTGTAATTCTTTAGTCACAGTCAATACTTTCATTTATGAATTATTTGATCTTAGATCCAAAAAAAAAGAAAAAAATTCCCTTTATTTCAGGAAAAATATAAGAAATAAAAGATTAAGATTAACAATAAGATAAATAAATAAAAAGCTTTTCCCATGGATGAAAAAAAATAACAATAAGCATCAATTAAATGTGTCCATGACTCTTCCATACCTCCTGAATGACCTCTCAGTGTAAACACTGGCCTCCACTGTTCATGAATGACAACGCTGCCAGTTGAACCAAATGCTTTCGATGGTCCAGCTCCGCGACTGGTCTGCCAAATCATAATCAGCTTGTCGTCACCACCTGATGCTAAAAATTTTCCACTGTGTGACCATCGAACACAGTTCACACAAGCTGAGGAGATATCAACTATTTAGTCATGTTTCCCTTCTAAAGCTACAACTAAAAAAAAATATCTAAATTTTAAAAAAATATTTATCATTTCCATCTCTTAATTTATTACCAAAGTGGTTATCCATCTGACACAACATTTTCGGTACTTTCTCATCTTGCTCAAGAGACTGATTCCTTAATGGCTCCATATTCCAGATAACAATTTTTCCATAATCGTCCCCTGCAATATAAAAATGGTATGTTGACTGTTTTTATCTAAATGTTGTCTCCAAATCATAATGGTTTTCACCTCATGTTCATGCCATTAAACAAAAAAATACAATATATTACATTTCCCCAACCTGACTAAATAATAAGCTTTAAAAAAAAATTATTTCAGCAGTCCATTATCCATATTGAATCTTATGTTAATATATCCACAAGAAGTTTTTTCTTTCTTCAACTCACATAATGTTTAATACAAGACTTCTATTAAATAAGAGATTCATGCAGCACCTTCACAAATATTTGGCATGAATTTCAAACTTTTAAGTTCCAAACTGGCATAGTTAAACTAGAAATCTTATTAATAATTTATGTAAAATACCATCATCAAAAAAGAGCATGAACAAAAACTATTTACTTACCTTGGCCACCAGTTGCACAACGAGACCCATCAGGGTGTATGTCCACAGAGAAAATTGGTTTATCTGCAAAAGAAATTTATTTAACTCAGTTTAACTTTACTGACCAGTATCCCTTAAAAACATCACTTGTGCTGATGCCTTTATGTGGAGCCCAAGTAATAATGGTGACTTACCAACCACAATCACAATCTTAGGTCTATACCAGGGGTGGCCAGACCTAAAGTAACTGATAGCCATTTTAAAATATATAAAAAGTGTTAAGAGCCGCATTGAAGCACTATGGGTCATTAAGCCTGGCTCAGAAAACTTCCAGTAATCCTTGTAACACATATTTTATAAATTTTACGCAAGCCGAAATGTGAACACAGAAGAGCCGCAGGCGGCGTGCGAGCAGCGGTTTGACCACCGTCTTCCTAAAAACCTGTGCCTTGCTCCTCCTGGAACATGACACCCACCATATTTTCTCAGCTCAGCCTCTATGGTATTTAAGAGAGATAACAATCTAAATGTGGTCCCCCCCCCCAACCTCCCTTTTGGAACTTAACCTAATGGACAAAGCACAATTGCTGTAAAACTTGCCCTTTCATCATCCAGACTACCTTGTTTATTTGTATTATACATCTACCTTGTTTATTTGTATTATACATCTACCTTGTTTATTTGTATTATACATCTACCTTGTTTATTTGTATTATACATCTACCTTGTTTATTTGTATTATATATCTACCTTGTTTATTTGTATTATACAACTACCTTGTTTATTTGTATTATACATCTACCTTGTTTATTTGTATTATACATCTACCTTGTTTATTTGTATTATACATCTACCTTGTTTATTTGTATTATACATCTACCTTGTTTATTTGTATTATACATCTACCTTGTTTATTTGTATTATACATGTACATCTACCTTGTTTATTTCTTCCTTACCTTTCACTACATTTCTTCCTTACCTTTCATTCGTTTCAAATAAATTTCCGAAATATGTTAAGCTAAGATTGAATTTAATTTGGATTTAAATTTTAAAGGATTGAAAAAAGCTTGAAAAAGACATTTTAAAAAAGGACCTTAAGTTCAAAATGTGTTCAAAAATTAAATTTAAACATTAAAAAATCAGATTCAATTCAAATATTTGAGTTTGCAGAAAAATAATATATTTTCCTACATAAGCTTTCAGCACTTTCAATTTTACAGCTGATTATACAAGCTGTAAAATATACAGCTAGCATAAAAACTAATTAATCGAATTAATTGATTTTTAACTGGTGAAGTCAATCCTATTTTGGCATGATTAACTTTGCCATCTTTACAGTTTACACCATATACATTGTATATATTTATATGCATACTGTTTTTGTTTCTTTTTTAAAAAAGGATTATTTCCTACATTTTCTAGTTTTTTACTTCCCTATAACTTTCTTTAGTTACAAGTGATTTCACCCTCATACTCTGAAATTGCCACTCATAATTATGATTTTATTTATTCACACTTCCTAGCCCTATTTACTGTCTTTAGCAGACAGATATTTAAAATAATATTACTACATTATTATTGTTAACTGCATCCAACATCAGAAACTACCAAGTGGACAACATTCAGTGTGTAGTTACACACAGCCAGTCTTAGCTGACATTAGCTCTCTAAGTCAATTCAGTCAGCAATATGTAATATATTTCAGGCTTTCAATTAAAAAAATTACTAACATTGACTAACAAGTAATTAACTTGCGGCCCTGTTTGGTTATTACTAGTTAGTCAAATATACTCTAGACTTGAGTGGTCAGCATATTATTATTATAAAATTATAATTACAAATTAGGTAAATATATAATATAACAGGGTAGTAGTAGGCCTGACAGGACGTAACACAACAGCGAACGTTTCGGCAAAGAGCCTTCCTCAACGGACAAATAGTACACAAATGAAACAAATAAAACGAAATAATAAAGAAAACACTTAGCTGCGGTGAAATCCAAGTAGTCCAGTAGAGATAAAGTAAGGAGAGAAAAGTAAGAGCTTATATAGGAAAGGAAAGTGTGGGTGTGGCCAATCAATCAGCTTGTCAGTGCGAACACAACATTGATCCCATGTGGTGTAAGAGTCCCATACTCATGGATTAGTCTATTCTCCAGACTGACCCGGCCGGGTGTGTTTGTACAAGAAACCATGGCGGTGACAGACATGTCATCGACGCCCATGTGGTCATGTCCATTGAAATGTCGGGAGACAGGACACTGTTTGTCTTGTTTAATGGCACGTACATGCTCAGCGATACGGCACGAGAGTAACCTCCCTGTCTCACATATGTACTTCAAAGGACAGCGCTTACACACAATGGTGTAGACCACATTGCGGCTGGTACAAAGATAGCCATTCCTAATCTTGAATATCCCCTTAGGGAAGACAATCTGGTCCGTCTGGGTAACAAAGGGACATGTCTTGCAATGTTAGCTGTTGTGTTACGTCCTGTCAGGCCTACTACTACCTTGTTTTTATATTATATATTTACCTATTTAAAAGCCTGATTGCAGTCAGTCTCACCCCCATTACTTTAATTACAAATTGCTCATTAATGGAGGGGACGAGCAGCATCCTTCCCCTTGGATATTTTGTGATGACCAGAACAAAATCACTTGGACTCAGTTCACTTATAAACTTATTTCAAGGTGAAGGTTGCAAATTTAGTGTATTTGTATCTCTCTAGACTAGATAGACAGCAAAAAGTGTCAAGACTTGTTGTTTTTCCCCTTTCAGTTTCAGAAGATAGATTTTTTTTCTTGGCAAACATAATAATTTTAGTGTTATTCTTAAGACTAAGGTTAGAATACTAAAAAAAATTTGATCAACAAAATTGCCAAAATCAGTGCACATCATGATCTCATATATTGCACTAAACCTAAGCAGTCACTAGTTATAAATTTAAATCAACACTTTAAAAAAAAATGTTTTTAATTAAATAACTAACAAGAAAAAGTATAAATTATAATTTGTATTAGTAATATTAGTACAGTCGAACCCACTTACCTCGAGCTCGGTTAGCTCGACCACCCCACTAACTCGACGTTTTTTATTGGAACCGCCAATTTCTCTCTTTGTCTTAGCATTTTTTCATCGGCTAATTCGATTTTTCTAAGTCGCCGAAACCTACTACCTCGAGCACAAAAAGAGGGCCAATTTGCAACTTAACGTTGGTTTACCTCAATCCTCGTTGGTTGGCCTAGCAATGCACTCTGCATTTTTAGTTCAAAACAATGTTGACATCTCGCTTTCTTCGAGACTCCCGGCTATTGTGTGATTCTACGAGATTTCAATAAAAATTACCGGATGTCTTGCATGTGTCAATTATTAGTTCGACGTGTATCCATGGAGTATGTATTCACCCGAGGTACTGGACAATCGCGTTAGAGGTCGCTAATCGTTGTTATTTCGCAGTGCATGTTATATTATTATTAAACTTAATTCATTTTCTGATGTATTAATCATTTTATTTTTTAAGATAAACAAATATCTTTAGAAATGAAAATAAAGGTTTGTATCGAGAATCGACGGTGGTTTTTATTTAATAAAAAAAAATATTATTATTCTTTTAAAAGTTTGTTGTTGCTTTGTTACCAGTAAGATATGTGACTGTGACTAACACGCGCGTGACGATGAAATCATTTCTGATAAGGAATGATTTTTTAAAAAATTCGCTTAGACTTAGGTAGTTGCCGGCCGAGGTCTAACACAAAGCCCAGAGCGTGCTGTAATCAACAGTCAAGGACACAAAAGTTTTATTTATATTACAAGTTTGATTGACTGAGGAAATTCGAGAGCGTTCTGATAGTAACAGATATCCTGCACGTCAAAAGCATTAACTTAAAATTACCATATTGATTTGTTTATTTGTATTTTAAATTCGCTTATACGACGGCAAACGCGAGCGGCTGTGACATGCCACACGCAGCATGTGACGAGGCGAAAAATTTGACCTTTTAACGCATGCGCAGACAATTATAAACTGGTAACTTTTTTTTTATTAAATGGAATCGAAACATACCACAGAGACGTAATCAAAGTCCTTTACTTCGGCATAAATATATATATAAAAATAATAAAATATATATATAAAACTCCCGATTAGTGTCATAACTTTTCCCGACTTTCAAGCTCAAGAATTTTTTTTTAAGAATTCCCGACTTTTTCCCGTTTTCCCGAGTGGGAACCATGGTTATATTTAAATTTTAAACGGCCCTTAAAAACGAACGGTCATTGCAACCTTAGGAAAGAGTGAAGAAATATTAGGGTTCCGATACGATTCTGATTAATCGTCCCATCACTAATTAACGCTAATGAATTAATCACGTACATAAAGAAATTTCAAGCACATGTTAATATTTTGCCGCTATATTGGTTTTCGTTTTAACTCGATCATCGGTTATGTCGACGCCATTTTTCATACCCCAACGCCGTCGGCGTAACCGGTTTCGACTGTAGTAGTAATAGTAGTAGTAGAAACAAAAATTGTAAGTGTAACTAGTCTAGTGACAAACTGTAATTTAAGTCAGCAAAAGTAATTAATGGTAGTCGATGTGTCATTCAATTATCACTTGAGTTAGCATAATTTCTAGCTTTCCTAGAGTGGCTAGAGTGTCACATAAACGCTACAAGGGACACTCAAAACTTCCCTAAAGGCCTTTGACATTAGACATGACTCCTGGGAGGCAGCAACCAGTGGCGCAGCTGTCTGTGAGGCAATTAGACAACAGGCTGCCAAGACCAAACGTCAAGCCAGAAAGTAAGCACTGTGACTGTGTACTGTGTACAAAACCCTCCACTGAAGGGATTCCCATCCATTTCTTGTCCGACATGCAGACGCAAATGTTGTGCAAGAATAGGGCTAATAAGCCACCAGAGGACACACGTGGCAGCCTAGCACTAGACTAATAATACTAATATGATGAGAGTGGTCATCATCGATTACGACGGACGAAAACTATGATATATATTAAGGTTGTTAACGGTTAACCGGTCCTCAGATCAGGACCGGTCCTATTTAATCAGGATCGGTTAACCACAACTTTACTGTTAAGATGCAGGCCAGCATACGAGACTAACGCGAGCGATGGTGACATCAAATCGCTTTCTCCATATTCCGGTATATAAATAATATACACGTCATCACTATTAGTTTAGTTCGCCTACGGCTAAAGAATGTTTTTTTAAATAATTTGCTTAGTAGTCGAGGCACTGTACGAAAGCTACACACAGTGCGCGTTTGATGTCAACAACAGTCAAGGCCGCGACTGTTCCTATTTATATTAATTATAGTCGGTTTCTTA
This sequence comes from Ampullaceana balthica, assembly GCA_944989445.1. Lineage (NCBI taxonomy): Eukaryota > Metazoa > Mollusca > Gastropoda > Lymnaeidae > Ampullaceana > Ampullaceana balthica. The sequence goes on from CALYLW010002069.1 coordinate 6,450, forward strand.
TAAAGACAAAGAAAGCTATAAAACCATATGACCCCGTGACCTAACGGCATTCTCTGGTCACCGGTTTATAGTCTGTTTCCCGCATCCAAAAAATTGATACGCGGGAGCCGCTTAGTGAAGTATCTACAAGAGTCATTTGATAGATGTAGCAAAGATACCGGGCGATTAATCGGTTCTCAAATTCGAGTTCGGTCATTTAGTGACAAATTTCCTGCAAGTCAAAGACATTTGACGTAAGCTTACCACATTAATATCAAAACTGATATTTTCTTATAAAAAATGTAATTCTTATGCGTTGGAAGGGGAGTACCGCGAGAGTAGCTCTAACCCTATTTCAACTGGAAAAATGTTAACGTCGTGTGCGCCGCAAAATTCAATAATTCTGGCGAGTTGCCGATTGAAAAATAATATGGTATTTAAATAAATTCCATTTTATCATCACTGTTTACTCCGTAAGCTTTATAATTTTATTATTATTATTAATTTTAATTCGCGAGTTGACCGCATCAGAGTTGACCGGCATCACACACAAAACACAGGCAAGTTACACGACGTCCCAACGGACAAGGCGAAGCGTGGGTTTTTTTAACTTATGAAAAATACCTCGCTAACTTTAACGAACGGTTTAACCGGTCCTCTTATTTAGAATGGTTAATCACGAGTCTTAATACTTAATTCTTTGAATTTTTAAAAATGTTTTTTTATATTATTATTTTTTAATCCACTGAATTGAGGGCATCGCGTAAAAGAGCTGAACGCCAGCGGGGGAATCGGGCTCTGATGCCACCATCAGACGACGCGAGGCGAAAAAACATTGACTCCGTTGGTTCTCAAAACATATGGGACGCGGTGGTCGAGTGGCAGCGCACTGGACTGTCGTACCGATGGTCACGGGTTCGAATCCGTGTGAAGGCAAGGGTTTGTTCCCGGGGCCTAGGGCGTCCCTGAGTCACCCCGCTCCGAATGGGTACCTAACACTACATGTAGTTAGGCGGCTGGGTAATGCGTGGAACCCACAAAGCCGTGGCCTGTGAGCGCTGCATCACTTGCCAACAGATCATCTGTCATGGTCTGTGGACGCAACTATCTTCTGCATAGAAGGAGCGTCTGTATAGATAAGACAAAAGACAACATAAGGCATATAAGGACTTGCGGTTAACCGGTCTTTTTTTGAACGGCTAACCCGTCCTCAAAAACTATCGGTCTTAACAACCTTACTAGACTATAGTTTCTTTAAAAGTCATAAGTATATGAACAAAAAATCTGAGCATGTATTCTAATTAAAAATATAGACTTTAATTAATTTTTATGTCATTATTATATTTTCTAAATTATTTATTGAATAATTTATAGTTATAGTTTTAAAATTTATAGTCTAAAATTTAGTTGTTAGGCTACTTTACCATCGTGATTTATCCATCCCGGCTTTACAACCCTCATTTTGCTTCAAATTTAGCAGTAGCTATTTAAAGTCAAATTTGTTTTTATTTCTTCTTAAAGCCTAATATAACATAAACCAACTAAATAACTAAATGTTTTGTTCCAAGCATCTCGGATCCTATTCTGTAATTACTTTGATATAATCAATAGAAGTTAAGAGTGATCGGTCGTTAAACATCTATTTTATTACCGCTAGACAATTTAAAAACTTAGACTTAGGATTAGGAAATGCTGAAACGAAATGCTACTACTCATTACCTTTTATTTTTAAATAACATTTTAATCAAGTCATTTAATTTTTTAATGTATAATTTTAACGCAGAAAGAATCATTTATTAAATTGACATCAAAACTCATTTTTGGTAAAATTATTATAATATAGACTTAAAGTGCAGTTGGTTACCGCCTGCACAAGATTGGGGTGTTCATCTTTCTCCTGAAATATAAAGATCAATGCTTTGGTCTTTATGATTCCTGTGGATGTACGAGTGAGGGGATGGGAAGGGATTACACATGTTTCCCGTGCGCCAGGCTACAAGGGCGACCAATTGAGGCTTGCAACATCACATCATAATAAGTAAACAACGGTAATATGTTAATTAGATAGATGGGAGGGAGCGCCAATTTTATAGTTTGTCCCCAGTCGCAAAATATTCTAGCTACGCCTCTGAATCGGGGATGCCATTGAATGGAGGTCTCGTCGTTGCCAAGACGAGAGAGTGGTGAGTTTACGTCCCATGATGGAGCAGTGGACCAGCCCATTTTTTGTTACCACGTTTTTATTAACTTGCTTTCGTGTCTGTCTGTCCGCAATTTTTCAAATTTGCCAACGTGAAATTAAACCACTTCTGATGGTCCTAGAGAGCTCACAATTTTACCACAGATAGATCTTGGATGACAATTTATTGTATCAAAATTTCAGATCGATCGAATGTACTGTAATTAAATTATTGCATTTTTTTTAGTTTATCTCTATATAAGCATCTGTACCCGTCTGCTATTTTTACTTTCACGTGCATAGCTCAGTTAACACCGTTACCTCATCCCCGTGGTATTCAAACGTTGGGCGGGCGCTTATGAGGTGTTTGGTAAAATAAATAGAGGTTAAAAAAAAGATTTATAAAAGGGGAGTACAATCAGTTTTCGTAGCTTGAATAAGAAAGCAGTCTTAATATGAATTAGTGTAAAGTGTATTTTTCAATTGATAAACGTTGGTGTTTGTCCATATATGTGTTTGTTTGTGTTGGGTCTGAAATGCCTCACCTCCACGCGGGTTAGTTTTATTCTTTTTAGTCCACTTATAAAAGCGTGGTTTTTAAAAATCCTTTTTTACCTTTATTTATTTTGAATACCAGTGATGCCTTATTCAGTCGTCGCCCCTTTTTACCACGTTTTTATTAACTCGCTTTCGTCTTGTGGCATTGTTTGTTTGTGTTTGTCTGTCCACAGATTTTTCAAATCTGCCAACGTAAAATGAACACTTCTGATGGTCCTAGAGATCTCAACATTTTACCATAGATAGATCTTGTATGACAATGCATTGTATCAAAATTTCAGATCGATCGAATGTACGGTTATTAAATTATTGAACCTTTTAGTTTATCTATATATAAGCATCTGTACCGTCTGCTTTTGTTGACATCCATGAGTTCACACCGTGACCACATCACTGTGTTTTTAAAACGTTTGGCGGGCGCTTATGAGCAGGGTTGCCAGATTGTAATTTGGGTAAAAGGCCAAACTGACAGCCAAAAAAAGGCCAAAAAAAGGCCAAACTTATGTTACATGAAAAATGTCAACAAAAATGACGTCACGCACCTAGGGGGCGGGAAGGGGTCACAGATTTGTGGCGATGTATGACGAGGGGGAGAGTGCTTTTAAGAACTGTGACGTCATATTGGAAAGGGTCTAGCTCTTGATTACGTGTGACGAGGGGGGGGTGAAAATATATTGAAAAATCTGTAAAAATCGCGTGACGTCATTTATGGACGACTCATAACGGCTGAAAATTAGTTAACTATTTAAAATGAAGGTAGAACCAGGAGAAAAAGGATAATAAATGTGTAAATGCCAATGTTCGTATCGTATGTATGATTGTACTCACAAAATAAATAGACTATGATACTAACATAAAATTTGAAAGAAAAGCTTCAGGTCATCCTTTTCCTCTAGACTGCAATTTGCAGTATTATTATAAACTTTATCAGATGTCAAGTCATCAACTATTCTTGGTGACATGACAAAGTCCTTGCTGCATTTATTTGTAAACAAAAGCTCAGCCTTGTCTCTAAAAATAGCGTCTAAAAGTGTGAGCTGCATTCTATATCTGGCTTTGTCTTAATAGGCCTCTTTATTAAACTTTTTAAAAACTTTTTAATGTCTAACATACACGTAAGCTATTCAAAAAAAAAGAAAATAATTAATAAGGTTATTGACTTATTGGCGATGTGATAAGGATTATTTTTATATATATTTTATATATTTTTATTTTTTTTAAAGAAAAAGGCCAAAAAAAGGCCAAAAGGCCAAACAAAAATCTTAAGGCCAAACCCTCTTAAAAAAGGCCAAATTTTGAAAATTTGGCCTTAAAAAGGCCAATATGGCAACCCTGCTTATGAGGTGTTTGGTATTTAAAAAAAATAGAGGTAAAAAAAATATTTTTTAAAAACCACGTTTTTGTAAGTGGACGAAAAAGAATAGAATAAATAGAGGTAAAAAAATATTTTTTAAATACCACGTTTTTATAAGTGTACTAAAAAGAAGAAAATAATTTAAAACTAATAAGTTTCAAGTACTTTCCTACAATATGACTAAAAACGTGGGGCGGGTGTTTGGTATACATATCTAAGATTTATAATTAAGAAGGCAAAAAAGATATCTATACGTGAGAGAATGAGTGAACCGCATATGTAAAACCTCATAAGCGCCCGCCCAACGTTTTTAGTCATATTATATGAAAGTACTTGAACTTATTAGTTTTAAATTATTTTCTTCAATTTAGTACACTTATAAAAACGTGGTTTTAAAAAAATCTTTTTTTACATCTATTTATTTTCTATTGATGACCAGTCCAGTGTTTCTAGATCAGTGGTTCTTAAACTGGGTTCGATCGAACCCCAAGGGTTCGTTGAGTCAGTCTCAGGGGTACGGCGGAGTTCAAGACACTCGCCCGACTTATTGGGTTCGTGATGACACGCCTATAATACTTTTTCATATTGAGAAGGGTTCGGTGAATGCGCATATGAAACTGTTGGGGTTCAGTATGGGGTTCAGTACTTCCAAACAAAGGTTAAGAACTACTGTTCTAGATGCTGCTAACATTTGAAGAGTTCCTGTATCGGTTTATGAAGAGTGCTGGCCGTCGCTGGGCAGTTTCCAACTTCTTTGTGGTCTTCTATGTACATGGGTATATTAATATACACACTTTAAAATCGTCTCTTTTTTGTCCATCGAGAGATTTCGCCCTATAAACCCTAGGGTCTAGGTTCATGTTTTCCCGACTGAATACAATGTCAATATGCTCATCCCAGCGAACATTCCTTTGAATTGTAACAATTACTTGGGAAACTGATTCAAGCATATGGCCATGAAGTTAAAAATGGTGGATATCAAAGAGTCAAAGAGGGTAACTGCTTCTGGAGACTGACAAATTTGGGCCCTTAGAACGATGCAATTCGTTGTCCCAGCTTTTCTCCCACTCAGCTAACTCAACAGTTCGTGTTTTAGCTGGTCCTGGTCTTAATAATATAATACATCAATTTTTTTTCCACATATAAACAATTGATTCATTTCTATATTTTCTTTTTCTCGCAGTGATTACTGTCTTATCATTTTCATTATTTCATTTTCCTTTACATTTTAAAGTTTTTTTAAAACTTTTTTTAGGCGTGGTGTTTAAATACACAATTTCAATTGAGTATAATGTTTTAAAAAAATAAAAACAAATCAATGTTAAAAATTGTTAACTTATTTTTTTTATTGCTAATGTCAAGTTTTTTGTTTGCTTTTTCTCCATATTTTAAAAGAAAGAAAGAATAAAATCTATGTGGCGGAAACATATTATGCTTGACTCGCCTTTTCTCGTTCTCTCTGTGTTGATAATTTTGCCGTGTATTCTATAAAACCAATCTAGTGTTCATGCCGCCTTGGGGACCATCCATAAATGACGTCACGCTCCTAGGGGGGAGGGGGGTCACACTTTTGTGACGATGGGGGGGGACGGGTAGAAGAAATGTGACGTCACACCAAAAGGGTAACTTTAAATAAAATTTCCACTGAAATATAGGGGTCTACCGATATATCGGCTGGCCGATATATCGGCACCGATATCTGGATATCGGCAATATCGGTATCGGTAGCCTGTAAAGGTCCCGATATTGACGTCACCGATATTTCATAATAAGTGACATTTTGACCCAAAAAAAAACGGAAACAAAAAAACTATCATTTAGGTTTACAATATCTCGACAAATTAATATATCGACCCCGATACCAGTATTGAAATAGTCAAAAGAGTCCTAGTATTAATATGTGCAGCCACGATACAGTGTGCCATGTGCTTTGATATTGTTTAGGTATCGGCCGATTTTCGTATACTCAGAAATACTGTGTAAATAGTGCCGATGCCAAGTATACCGTAATTGCTCTAATAAATGGATAACATGTAAACATTATGTTCACGTAATTGCTCTAATAGCAAAGATGCACGCAGAATCGCAGATGTCTAAAACATTTCGTTTCGTATGGAATAACAAAATGTACCGTGTGAAGACGTGTTGTCATTGGCAACCATTCAAGCTTCAGCCTCATTTTCACTATATTACTATTGTACTTTGTTCTCATTGTTTCATTCATAAAAGGTGGCCGTGTGCAAAAGCCATTAAACTATTGGTTAGAATTAATAATTATGAGTCAAGGTTGAAGTTTCAAAAGGAGTACCTAATATGCTTGTACATTTTTATAAAGGACGGTTCGTTTTGTTATGAGTCCTATGTAGGTCATGAACTGGAACTTGTAAACACATCGGAAACTTCGTTTCGGGAAAAAAAATCGGTATTTCGGCAAAACTGGATATCGGTAGACCCCTTAATTATAAAATATAAATAATTACGAGTGATAAATTTAAGAATGGCGTCATCAAATATGACCGCTGTTATTTTTGTCCTAACAAATACTCATATCGGCACTCATATCGGAGAAAAAATATCGGTAATATCGGCAAAAATACTTATCGGTAGACCCCTAATATAAAATATAAATAATTAGGAGTGATGAATTTAAGAATGATCGATGTCATCAAATAAGACCGCTGGTTTTTGTCCTAACAAATATTCATATCGGGAAAAAAAAATATCGGTAATATCGGCGAAAATGCCTATCGGTAGTCCCCTAATATTAAAGATAAATAATTACGAGTGATAAATTTAAGAATGACGTCATCAAATATGACCGCTGGTTTTTGTCCTAACAAATACTCATATCGGCAAAAAAAATATCGGTAATATCGGTATCGGCAATATCGGCAAAAAGGCATATCGGTAGACCCCTACTGAAATATTTGGTGGCTTACAATTTATTTAATGACTTTTTTTCCCTTTAAATCAGGGCTTCTCAATGTGCCGGTCGGTAGGCCATCAGACGCTGGTTGGCGTAAGCTATCAAGAGACGAGAATTAAATCTAATTATAATCCTTAAGTTTGAGAACTCACAAGATAACGTATGAAATTGTTACACTGTGTCGTTTGATGTTGACATCAAAGCATTTGTGATATAACCGCAGCTCCGTCGGCGAACTTTTTTGCCCGTTACCCCAAAATATACAAGTTTATGTGTGCGTTACCCCACACCCCCAGACTCTAGGTACTGCTCACATGTCTCGGGAATTTGGGGGATCGTTGTTAGCCCCCCCCCCAAAAAAAAATGCTAATGGTGAGTTTTACAAGCATGACAAGTGTCTAAAAATGATCTGAATAGGATTATGTGTAGATATTTTAAGTCAAAATGACACGGAATATCCTTTTTCTTTAAAAAAAAAGGGGGGGGGGTTGGAATCTATTTGATAGAATTATAAACGTTTTAAGCTTAATAAAATTGTTCGGTTGGTTTTTGGTCAAACGCCCCTGGCCATTCTAGATATAATGATAAATGAGCCCATTTAAAAGTTGTCAAGTATTCATGAACTTTATTTAATGCATCAAATTCTTGACATCGCAATTCGAGAAGAGCACAAAACAACTTTTCTTCTTAGCTCAGTTTTTAAGGCATTAATTTTAAATATCACAGAAAGGATACTTGATACAGTCAAGTCATATGGATTAAGATTATTGTCACTCGTGTCAATATCTTATCTTATCTTATCTTTTTACAGACGCTCCTTCTATACGCTTATCTATGGTTTGTGTTTAGTCCTGCATTTTTATTAGAGATTTAAATGTTGATAAAGTGTTGGTTTTCCTGGATTCTTCGGGCAACCCATTCCACGCCCGAATTCCGGACGGGAAGAAGGAAAACTTGTATGTGTTTGTTCTTGCATACGGAATAAGAAAGGTGTTTTTATCCTTATGTCTATCTGAGGGTTGTATTAAGTTATCTTTGTGTTGTATTTCTAAATTAGAATTAATTGCTTTATGTATGATTACTACTTTGCTCTTGGTTCTTCTATCCTCTAGTGTTTCAAGGTTTAATGATTTAACTAATGGTGTTATTCTTGTCAGTTTCGAATATTCTCCAGTAATGAATCTGGCAGCTCTTTTTTGAATTTGTTCTAGTTTATCAATGTTTTCTTTGGTGGATGGGTCCCATACAGAAGATGCATATTCTAGTACAGGTCTCACCAAAGTGAGGTATCATTTTAGTTTTATATCTCTATTACATTTGTTAAAGTTCCTTTTTATAAAGCCTAAGGTTTTGTTTGATTTTTTAATAACTTCATTGACATGGGGATTCCATGATAGTTTCTCATTTATTAAGACTCCTAAGTATTTTTCATCTTTAGTTTGGGTCAGTTCTTTTCCGTGAATGTAATATTTTGAATTTATTTGTTTCTTTTTCTTTTTTACTCTTAACAGTTGACACTTTTCTGGGTGGAAAGACATACTCCAGTTAGTTTCCCATTTTATCAATTCATCTAAGTCTTTTTGTAAAACTTTGCTATCTTGTTCTGATTTAATTGTTCTATAGATTATACAATCATCAGCAAATAACCTAACTTTTGTACCTGTTGAGATGTTGTTGGGTAAATCATTTATATAAATTAAAAAGAGTAAGGGAACTAGCACAGTTCCTTGTGGAACTCCTGAGTTAACCTTTATTGGTGCAGATTTAGATCCATTAATTATTACAGTTTGCTCCCTGCCCAAAAGGAAGTCTTGGATCCAGTGATGTAAGGAACCTGAGATTCGAAAGTAGTTAAGTTTTTTAAGTAAACTAAGGTGGTGAACTTTGTCAAATGCTTTTGAGAAGTCTAGTAATATTGTATCTATTTGATCATTTTTGTCCAAGCCTTTTGATAGTTCATCTATTAAACCTATTAATTGTGTTTCACATGATCTGTTTTTTCTAAAGCTGTGTTGATGTGGGCATAGGGCATTATATTTGTCAAGGTGGTTAACTATTCTACTATATATTATGTGTTCTAGTAATTTACAGGTTATACTAGTAAGTGATACAGGCCTGTAATTACCAGGGTCTTATTTATCCCCTTTCTTAAAGAGTGGAGTTACGTTAGCTAATTTCCAATCCTGGGGCACTTTACCCTGGTTTAGAGAGGCTTGAAAGAGAACTACGAGGATTGGGGACAGTTCATTGCTTAGTTCTTTTAATAATCTTGCAGGCAAATCATCTGGGCCAGTAGCTTTGTTTATTTTTAAGTTTTTTAGGAGTGAATGTATACCTATCTCATCTACAGTTATGTTACCTATTTCCTCCATTTTATTTAAATTTATTAAAACTTCCTTGTCGCCTGAGGCAGAAAAAGATATTGCAAAATATGTGTTTAAGGATATTAGCTTTAGTTTCATTATCATTATAGGTTTTATTATTTGAGCCTTTTAGTGTGGCTATTCCTGAAGGTTCCATTTTTTTAGATTTGATAAAGGACCATAAGTTTTTATTGTTATCTTTGGTAATTACATTTTTTATATATTCATTTTGGAGGTTCCGACTAAGTTTTTGTGTCAAGTGTTTAATCTTTAAGTATTTTTTGTGTATCCTATATGAATAGGTAGCTTTATATTTTTTAAATAAGTTCTCTTTTAGTTTGCATAGCTTTTTCAATCTAGAATTGAACCAGCATTTGTTAATTTTATTTGATGTTAGTTTTGTTGGAACATTCTCATCCATTATAGTTTTTAGATTTGTTTTTATATCTTTCCAAATTTCTTCTACTGGGCTATTTGTGTTAAATTTACTTAGGAAAGTTTGTTGGAAGTTAGCCGCTGATTGGTGTAGTTTTATTGAATTACATTTATTCCAAAGATAGATTATTCTTCTAGGTATCTTATTAATTTTAGTTTTTAAATCCCTTATATTAACTTCACCGGCGTCTCTCTCTCTCTCTCTCTCTCTCTCTCCTCTCTCTCTCTCTCTCTCTCTCTGTCTGTCTTGGGCGGGCGGAAAAACAGAAGTCAAAAATGACCCACTTCCCATGATCCGATCGAACTGAAATTTGGCACACGGACCCGTCTAACCTAACAATGCATCGTATCAAAATTTCAGATCGATCGAACGTACCATAATTAAATTAATGCATTTTTAGTTTATCCTTATATGAGGTATGTAATTTAAATTCACTGTTTGTTATTGTTTTTTTCACACGTGAATGTTTGAGTTGTCACGACCCATCGAATTACCGCGTGCTTTTGTTTACATTTTACGTGTCATGCTGAGCTCAGTCCCCCCCCCCTAGGGTTATGAAGCAAAGTTGAGTTAAGAGTTAGAAAATACTGTTAGTTATGTCTCATATATAAGGGATTTATAGTCAAAAACTTTGTTTTTACGGGTTTGTTTTATTATTGTATTGGTGACCCTAACTATATCATGGTCGGACAGTCCTGGAATTATTTTATAGTCTAACACTAGTCCTGGTCTATTTCTTAGGAATAAATCTAGTGTTTTATTTTTCCTTGTTGCTGTTTTTACTACCTGTTCTAGGTTTATGTTGTTTATAGTGTCTAAAAAGTGTTCATTAATTTCTTTGTTAGTTTGATGGTTATCAAATGTATAATTTTTCCAATTTATATCTGGAAGATTAAAGTCCCCCATAATCCATAGAACTGCATTTTTATTATTCTCTTTTATTGACTACAAAGATTGTTCATGTATTCTAGGTTTGTATTCGGAGGTCTATATATACTGCCTACAATAAGTGGGGATGAGTTTGGTGTAATTATTTTACAATAAATAGACTCTATATTAAAATTTGGCTGTGTAGTAATTTCTTCAGCTATGATATTTGATTTAATTGCAAGTAGCACTCCTCCATAATTGTCTGGTCTGTCTTTCCTAAAAATATTATAATTGGTGTTTAAAATCTCAGAGTTATATATGTTGGGGTTCAACCAAGTTTCAGAACCAGCAATTATGTCTGGTTCTTCTGTTTTTATAAGTAGTTCTAAATCTGGAATTTTATTTTTTAAGCTTTGGAAATTAACTATTAGTGTTTTGAGAATGTTTTGATTATTATTATTATTAGATTTTTTATGGGTAATTTTATGGGTTTGTGTGGTAGGTTTCATTTTATCTAGTGGTTTATTTATAAAAGGATTAGCCAAAACACTGTACGCGTTTGTGGTGATAAGGTCCTTATAGTTAAATAAATCTGAACTGATTTGGGGCACCCACAATGTATGCAGTGCCAAGATGCATATTTATTTCTTAGGCCTATTGCTATGTGCTTTGGTGTGTTAGAATGCAGGCATTCAATGTGGTACCATTCATTGCAGGTGTCACACTGAATGGTTCCTTGTTTGGTAGTGCATGCCTTAATACAAATTTGACATTTAGATGATACTGGGCCTGGGTTAAGTTCTATGTCGCCTGAGAGGAGCAAAATTAAGATTAAGTGTTTTTGCTTATATCTACATATTTTATGTTTCCATTGTTTGAAGGAGATTTCCTTTATTGTGCTTAAGATAGAGGTGTAGTCAGTGTGCTTTGTGTTGTGGTGGTTTATAATTATTGATATATTACTCTGATTTTTAGGATGTTTGTTGGTTGACGTTAATGTAATGTCCTTAAAAGTAGTGTGGTATATATAATGAAATATATAATGAAAGTAGGGTGGATTTAGGTGTCTTCGTATAGTATGTAGGTAAGAAATCTACATAATTGTCAAATTTTTAAAAAATTGCATTTTCTGGAAGGAACCGGTTCAATACAGGGCATATGTTCCAAGCGTTCAAGTACACATGACGTATTTTAATCTATCCATGCAGTGGATTGTAGTGGATGTTATATGTCCCAAATGAGTCTGCATTACCCCCAAGAATTCCCTTTTGACCCCAGATGAGGTTATTTACCCCTGTTCGCCAATCTTTTTCTTACGGGATGCCCGTCAGTCAATTGGAGGATTTTTAAAAAATACATTTTAAAAATATTATTTTTAAATATTTTTTTCTAAACAAAGACGTTAACCGTGATGATTAATAGTCAATATTTAATTTGTATTCATTAAAATGAAATATAATCTAAGGATGTTAACACATTTCGTTTTTTGAAGGCCGGTTAAACGTTTTGAAAAAAATGCTTCACGCGGGTTACGATATTACAATGTAGACCTTCAATAAATAAATAATAAATACTTAAATGACAATAAAAGTGATTTGAAACATACTTATTTTCAAATAGAAAATAAGGTTGGTTTTTTTTTGGAGGGGGGGGGGTCAAAGCTTTGTGACGTATTTATTGGGGGGTCTAGCTTTTTGTGACGACGCGTGACGAGGGGGGGGGGTCAAAAATAGGCCAAACTCGCGTGACGTCATTTATGGACGGCACCTTGGTATATGGCGCTCTCCCTTCACACACACACGTTCATACACATACACAGAGAGAGACAGAGAGAGAGAGACAGAGAGAGGGCGAGAGAGAGAGAGAGGGCGAGAGAGAGACAGAGAGAGAGACAGAGAGAGAGCGCGAGAGAGAGAGACAGAGAGAGAGAGAGACAGAGGGAGAGAGAGATAGACAGAGAGAGAGAGAGAGAGCGAGAAAGAAAGAGAGAGACAGAGAAAGAAAGAGAGAGACAGAGAGAGAGAGAGACAACACTGGCACGCACACACATGAAATCTTTCAATCAGCCAGTGGGGTGAGGTAGATAAACTTCGGCCCGTACTATATATACATATTCCTGTTTTGGCTAAAAGTCTTCTTTAACCACTGGTACAGACAGCAAGCATTTGACCTCGTTATAACCCCCAAAATTAAACAACCAGTAAAAACAAAGTTTTTGACTTTAGATCCCTTATATATGAGACATAACTCGTGAATGTTCATTCTCTTTTGGGTCGAGCCGTTAGGCTCTTAGGACCCGGTTCATTTTATCGCATGCGAGCCTCATCAAGCGGGCATCTTCGAGTACGTGGGCCACCGTCTCCTCCGGGTGGCCACACAGCCGACAGGCCAGTTCCCTTCTAGTGTTGAACTTGTACAGGTAGCTTCGTAAGGGACAATGTTCAGTTCTCATTCTAGTTATGAGCGTCTGATTGCTACGTCCAATTTCCCACCAGAAGTCGCTTTTGCTCGGTCGCGGCATGTACTGGAATACTTTTCTGACCGTGCTTCTAGATGCCCAGCCCTGAGGCCATTTCTCTCGGAAATGGTCTTTAAGCCACGATCTGACCCCCAGCTGGGTCATCGGGCGGTCGGGTAGGGGCTGAGCTGACCCATCTCTCGCTAGCTTATCGACCTTGTCTGAATGAGGCTCGCCACTGTGCCCAGTAATATACTGAAAGACTACTTTTCCGCCTCGTGCTAGGATTTCACCTATTGTTTCCAAAATGACACTGACCGTATTCGCCTCCAGAGAGGATCGACCCACAGTCTCGAGCGAAAACCGTGAATCGGTGAAGACTATGACGATCGGGAAAACCTTTCTTCTTGCTAGACGTCGGTACACTTCCTTCAAACCCCTGCAGATTGATTCCAGTTCGGTGTCGTGACTACTGTATGCCGATCCGCACGGCCCTGACAATTCAATACTTTCAGGTCCAGGTTGGGGGTATTGATTTAGTACTCCGTATCCACTTCTGCCATCCTTGAAACGTGAGCCGCCCGTGAAGACTTTTACCACGCTGTCGCCATAAGCTTCGATTGTCTTCAGAGTCTCGTCTCGCTGGAGCTCGACGGGACTGGCTTTCGTCACCGCTGTATTTGCCAGTGTCAAACGTAGTTCAGGCAAGTCAAAGCTTTCATGTGGCCCTCTAGCAGGGACCATTTGCATTCGTTCCCTGTGCTTTGGTATGGGGACTGAGTCTTCTAATTCGTGGACCGTATCCATGATGGATAGTCTTTTCAGTCGGGTCCTCTTTACCCATCGGTCTTGTAATTGGAAGCAGGGTTCGTCATGCTCCAACCTACGGTATCGCTCTACCTTGGTCATGATTGCTTTTTCTCGCCTTATCGCCAGGGGTGATATAATTTGACATAATTTCTACAGCGGCTGTGGGTGTCGTACGCAACGCCCCGCATACAAAACGTAGAGCTTGGTTTTGTATTCGGTCCAGTCCCTCTAGAGCCGTACGGCTCGCAAAGGCTTGGACCGGGAGGCTGTAGTCAATGGTACCCCTCACACTACCGAGGTAGAGAGCTCTCAGTAGTCTTACATCCGCGCCCCAACTAGGGCTAGCTAGTTTCTTCACCAGGGACAGTTTAGGTGTGGCTTTGGTGCACAATTCACGTACATGGTTATGTAGTTGGACCTTCTGAGACATAACTAAAAGTATTGATTATGTTCAATATAATCCGCACCGTGCGACAGACTAGCATAAACATTTACAGATCGGGAATATATTATAAAAAGTATGTTCAATATAATACCCACTGCACCGCGTGACAGGAAAATATTAATTAGGGTTGTTCAATGTAATACGCAACGCGCGACAGTCTAGCACAAACATGTACATGCTACATAGAAATACATAGAGATAATCTAAAAATTCATTAATTTAATTACGGTAAATTCGATCGATCTGAAATTGTGATACAATGCATTGTTAGGTGAAAAAAGTCTATGTGCAAAATTTCAGCTCGATGGCATGACGAGAAGTGGGTAATCATTTACGTGTTTTTTTTCCGCGGGGCCACGACAAACAGATCACGACAAGGCGGTGAAGTTAACATTAGGGTTTTAAAAATATGTTTCTCCTTCATATGTAATTTTTATAAATAATGTACTATTGATTTGAGTAGTCTGCATTTGTATACAACTTTTAATTGAACAGACCTTAACTGCACCGTTTCTCGATTAATAATTTCAGAGGTCTTGATGTGCAAAAAATAATTATGCGAAGTTAATATCACACAATCGTATACATCACGGTGCACATTTTGGAAATCATTTGTGATATGCTTGAATCCATAGTTATATCTCGTGGCACTTTGCAAAGATTTTCTTCGCTTTCAATATCGTGTCAGCTTCAACATTTTAAAGACTTTTCTTCTACTCCATCGTTGTTTGCTTAACATTTTTTTCCAACAATATTTATCGTGTAAATGAGTTGTTGGCGCAGTGTTAATGTCCATGAAAGCTTGGTCAAAGGAGAAGATATGGGTGAGAATATTGGGTGGTTTCCAAAAAACATTCATTTTTGAGCCGGGACTTCCGCGCTGATACATTAGTCTGTGTTTAGCACTCGGCCTGTTAGCGCATTGTTTAACGTGTGTGATCACTCGTTTTTACAAATATTATATTCGGACAGTATTCGTAATTTTTTAATGTGCAAACTTTAATAACCTGTGCTAAAATGTCTTCAAAAGAAAACCCATAAGAAGACAATCATAGGAGAGAAAAAATAACTGTTGAAATTAAACGTAAAATTATTGAAAAGCGAGAACAAGGTGTGAGTGTGGCTAAACTAGCGCGCGCATACAATCGGTCAACATCAACAATCGGCACTATTCTCAACAACAAAATCAAAATTAAGGAAATGGATGCTTCAAATGGAGTGTCAAGAATGTCTACGAAACGGTTACGCATTTTTGATGATATTGAGAGGTTGCTTTGCTTCTGATATGGATAAACGAAAAGCAATTACAAGGCGACACTATTAACAAAAACATTATTTGTGAAAAGGCGAAACTTATTTTCGCTGACCACGTTAAGAAAACACCAGGATCATCTATTGCCAAAAAAGAACTACAATTCAAGGGAAGTCATGGATGGCTCGAGAAATTTATTTGAATAAATGATAATACAATTTTTTGACAAATTATTATTTTTTCAGCATGGAACGCATTATCGTATTTTACATTGATTTGTGTGGGAAGAATTGTTTCGTTTAACGAGTAAGATTCTGGAACGAATTATGCTCGTTATGAGAGGTTCCACTGTACTTAAAACGCAAAAATTAACAATTACAAATATACAAAAACTTTGTTTAAAAATAGATATTTAAATGAAGGACTAGTTTATAACTTTAAAAATGGTTAAAATAATTTTAATATTTTAAAAATACATCTAGCAACAACATTCTGAATATAATAATTGGATTTATTAATAAAATAAAAATAAAATATATTTAACTTGTGGCTTAATTTATCTTATCTTATCTGTTTATAGACGCTCTTTCTATACAGATGATTATTGCGTCCTACGCTTATCTATGGTTTGTGTTTAGTCCTGCATTTTTATTAGAGATTTAAATGTTGATAAAGTGTTGGTTTTCCTGGTTTCTTCAGATAACATAAATCAGATAGCATAATAGGACTAGATAATTTCCCTGTCTACCCGGTCTTTCTTTCCGATACGCATTTTAAATAATTCTATGTTATATATTTTCTTAAAATTAATGGCAAATGTTGCTGTCTCACCATTGACCATTGCCCTTGCCTCCAAAACCCCATGTGCGTCGATGACATATTTTCTCTTGAAAATAGTTGAGCGGATCATTTTTTGCCAATTATACACACACACACACACACTCATACAGACTTACTATAGTTAGATATGTTCTTGTACATTACTGAAAAGTAGAAGAAACAATATTCTTAAAATGCATAACCAAAGAAGGTAAATTTTTACATCAATGTTATAATGATCTTCAATAAATTATGTGATATCTTTTCCACATTCTGCATCCTTCCATCTCGAGAGACGATGGTGCATCACCGTTGGCCGTTGGGTTTCATTTCCTCGTGTGGCTGAGCAGTCCTATCATTGAGTGGCAGTTTTTTCCACATTATTTTGCACACGAGTTCTGTGCTTCCCAATGCTTTGGCCTTTCTCCTAGCTCTTCTGTCTGTAGCATCCTCCACCCTTCGCTCCTCGGCTACTGTGACGCCCTCTTTGACAACTGTGAGCCACGTAGATAGCTCTTCTGCTTTACATTCTTAGTCATTTGAGCTTATTCTGGCTGTTTTCATGTCTCTCTGGCAGACATCTTTAAATCGGAGACGCAGGTGACCTGTCTTCCTCTTTCCCGATGCCAGTTCTCCATATAGGAGGTCCTTGGGGATACGACTCGGGCTCATTCTTTTTATATGTCCTAGCCATCTTAGGCGTCTTTCACTAAGGATTGAGAACATACCTGCTTTGGATATTGGCACGCATCAGGACCTCAATATGTGGCTTTTGTCCTGCCATTTAATGCAAGGATGCGACGCAGGCAACTCAAGTGGAAGCTATTAAACTTGCGCTCATGGGATGTATAAGTGGTCCATGTCTCGCTCCCGTATAGCAGCGTACTGATGACCTGGATACTAATGGCAGCTACTGAAAGCAAGCTGCAGGCATTTGAAAACAAATGCATGAGGAAAATTCTCCAGATATCCTATTTAGAACATAAGACCAATGAATATGACTGGGACAGAGTAAACTCTATTGCGGGTCATCAAGAAACCATCATAACAACAATTAATAGACGCAAGATGGCATGGTTCGGTCATGTACTGCGACATGATACCCTGACAAAAATTATCCTTCAAGGCACCGTAGAAGGGGGCCGGCGAAGAGGTCGACAACGGAAAAGCTGGCTGGACAACATAAAGGAACGGACAGGGATGAAATTGCATGAATTATTGGCCGCCGCTCAAAATAGGCATAGGGGCCGTCCATAAAGTACGTCACGCTATTTTTGACCCCCTTCCCCCCTGTCACAAACTGTCACAAATCTCGGGACCCCCCCCCCTAAAGTACGTCACACTTTCCAATTTTTTTAAAATTAACACCTAATTAAAATATTTAATTTAATACTTAAAATACACTTCACTATTAAATTTTATTAAAATATAAAATTTTCACTTAAAAGTAGGGATGTACCGGATTCAAAATTTTGAAATCCGGCTGGAGCTGAAGTGGGCCGGATTTATGAAGTGAAATCTGGCTGGAGCCGAAGCCGGATTTTTAAAATTACATAATAAAAAGGAAACAAAACAATTTGACTTTAAAAAAAGACTAGATTGACAAATTATGTGACCAACTCTTGTGCTATATTTAATCTGTTTATTATGGTCCTATGAATTATATTTCATTTAAAAATATTCACTGGACATCATCTGTGTTCATCCATAGTTACGACTGACATCAATCCTTCACAATCATCGTTTCCTGAAAGGATAATTGCAGACAGATCAACTCCTCGTCCTCATCTAGCCACTCAACAGCCTCTGTATGTGCATTTTCTCCTCTGGCAATAACTGCCATGGGTTCTCTTTGACTTCTAGAAGTGTTTCTCAAAGGACGGATGCGTTTTATCTGAGTTGATTCTTGAACAGTTTGGGTGTGGGCATATTCTCCTGAGCCCGAGCTCTGTGTTGTCCTGTATGTTTCTTCAACATTGTTTGTGAGGCAAAATATGAGTGAAATACTTTGCAAAGTCGATCAAATAAGCTGGTAATCATATGATTGTACTTTGAAAGCTCCTGTTGATCTTGGGATAATTTCATCAAATTTGAGAGTTTGTGCTACAAACAAGGAAGGAAATTTATGAGAATCTGCATCTGCTCTTTCTTAAGCTTTGAGTCCATCATTTGATTGGTTGATTGGGATAGGAGGAGGGAAGAATCTTTAAGGTAAAACGTTAAAATATGAGCTTCGTGCTTTGTCTCAACATTTCTTGTCCTGATATTTAATAACAATTCTAGTGAAATATTGGCTGGTGCGAACATGATTGTCAAACCATTCCTGATCCTTCGATATCAGTCCTGCTGTATCCAATTCAGATTTATGAACAACACATTCAGGAGATACGCATTTCAAAGCTATTTTGACATAAAACTAATTCTAATGATTCACAAAATTTTTGAAAATTATTTTTAAAGCTATTTAAATTCTACTAAAAAATTATTAATCAATTAGAAAAAAAACCACTAAGAATAATAAATGTGTGACATCACACATGGCCTGACCCCCTCCCCCCTGTCACAAAGTGTCACACTTTCTTAGACCCCCTTCCCCCTCGGAGCGTGACGTACTTTATGGACGGCCCTGTTTTTATTTTATGCATTTACCCATATGTGGAGATCGTTATCTGTGGATGTGTCCATGCGCTCCCCCCAACGAACGCAACGGTCACGGGACTGATGATGATGACGCAGGTTCGATAGACACATAGTTTTGTTTTCTCCGTTAACTTGGTGTTTTGCCAAACCGTCTATTTAGTTTAGCCACTGTGGCAGCTGCTTTGCCAATTCTACTTTAAGTATATATATATTTTTTTAAATGTTCGAAATCTTACAGCTTTGGCTTTGAAGTGGATTACAAATTACAAACTTTTTTTCACGGCTCAAACGCGGAACGAAGAAAACAAAGATACGGCAAGAAGATCGATAGAGGACCTCTTTACAGAAATAACTGAAGAACAACTCAAGTAGTGTAGTGTAAAAAAGGGAAAAATAAAGAGTAGACGTTTAACAAACAAGCGGTGAGGGTAAGTAGAACAATAAAAGAGTGGGTTTAACCCGAAACTTATTGAAATTGAAATATGAAAATCACAATAATTACCCCCTTCTACATTCCCGTCTCCTTTTCGATAACGGAAGCGGAAAATAGCTTTTCTCACGGAACATGGGCGCCATTGTTGTTTTCAGACGTTCTTGGCGTGTCCTAAATTATTTTGTTGTTTAAAGTGACCTTTAAAATTAATGCAACAAATTTTTGAAAAATAAAAACCAAATCAATATTATGTTAAATTTAAGTGATAAATTATAATATCTGATGGAGTTGTTATCAAACTATGATGATGAAACTTCGAACACTTCAAATAGGTCGACTACTACGGCCACGGACCCGGTGATTATGGTGGTACGTGATTAGTTTAACTTGACTTGTCACAGTCACTGGTATCGATGTCTTGTGTGTAACAAGTTTAAGCATATAACGTTGATGATTAAACTTAAACAAAAATCGATTAATTAAGCGGTTCTTATATATTATTTTGAAAGTTGATAAATAATAATTTAAATAAAACGCTTTTCTTTGTTGAATAGCCTAACTTGAATCTTGATTAATTGATGAATTTGATGGCAAGCGTTATTCACACAGCTGTGGGAATATTGTCAAGCATTATTCACACAGCTGTGGGAATATTGCCTAGCGTTATTCCCACAGTCACAGCCAAAAAAAATTTTTTAAGCTATTTTATGCTGACTTTAACTTAAACTTTAAATTAGAAGCATATTTTAGCATATTAATATTATTAGGCCTATTATTAATGGGAGGCGTTATACGGAGATATCTCCGAATAACGCCAGGCGTTATACGGAGATTTCTCCCAATAACTACCGGCGTTATACGGAGATTTCTTTTTAAAAAACAAACAAAATTTCCGTTCTAATTTAATATATATTAATTATATGTACCTATCATAGCTTAAAATTTATTTCAAAAAGATTTATGATTTTAAAATTAATTTTGTAAAAGTAAAAGCAAAGAGAACGGTGCTTTCGATAAATCGTATTTTTGGTTGTGTTGTTTTTTCTATTTTAATTTTAAAAATTAGACAACTAAACCTAACCCAGACCCTAAAACTCAACCTTTAAAAAAAAAGACTCAAACGAAAATCTTTTTCTATTTTAATTTAAAAAATAGACCACTAAACCTAACCCAGACCCTAAAACTACAACCTTAAAAAAGAAAGACTCAGACGAAACTCGAACCTCCACTTAAGAGTTCAAGAATCTAATGTCCTAACCGTGAGACCACAGAAGCTCATGAATTGTAAGAATTTTTAAAAATCTTATATCAAATTGGCAAGAAGTCACATGACCAGGCAAAAAAATTTGCGTATGACGCTAAGAA
The DNA here is from genome assembly GCA_944989445.1 of Ampullaceana balthica. Classification (NCBI taxonomy): domain Eukaryota; kingdom Metazoa; phylum Mollusca; class Gastropoda; family Lymnaeidae; genus Ampullaceana; species Ampullaceana balthica. Next base: position 27,337 of record CALYLW010002069.1, read on the forward strand.
TCATGGGAAATATCTGTCTATAACGCTGGGCGTTATACGGAGATATCTCCGAATAATCACTTCGATTATTAATATAGACTTTAGGTCGTTAGGCTTGTAGTTTTAATAGCGAATGCCTATTGTCTTAAATTTTAAATAGTTAAAATATAGCCTATCTGTATGCATGAACATGACTATTCATTACGATTATCAAAATAATTTCCCAGAAGAACGGGGATATTTAAAGTATTAATATAGTTTTAATGATACATTATAAATTTTTTTACCTCTCTGTTTGACTGTTTGTGTTAACCTTTTGATAAAAAAATATTCCATTACTGGTATGTAGTTATTATTACGTCTAATCTTAGTGCCGGTCATTTTGCTATCTGTTGAAGTCAGTCATTTTATGACTTGACATTATCTAGCCACCCCCTCCCCGTAATGAAATATATATTTTATTGCAATAATGCCTTATTTATTATTACTACTAATTATTTATCTATATCTATTGGTGTGGAGGATATAAACATAAATAATATCTAAATAATATCTCATTTTAAAATTAAAAGTCTTTTAAGTTTTCAAGTGATTGGAATGTTATTGTTATGTTTTTATCAATTTTAACAAGAACCCGAGAGTGAGAGGACCTGCATACCAGAATTCTGATTTTGTTGGTCCAAAATCCGCACTAATTCATAGTAGGCTAATTAGTATTCTTCCCTAAGGCCATTAATCAAATTAATTAAAGAATGCAAAAGCGTAAGACTAAGAGCGTACTAACTAAGACGATTTAGAATAACACTGTGTAACAGTAACAGAACTAGAACTGATAACACTGAACACATTGCTATGGCAAAATAATAAAATGTTTTATGAAACTTTGAGTACTTTGAGCCTGCTCATTTAATATATAACACAAACTGGTTTTTTATTTTTACATTTAAAATAAATATATCAAAAGTTTAAAATAAACAAAAAAGACGCCCTTGCTGGGATTCGATCCACCAATAAATTCCATGATTTTAGATTCTCTCCGATCAATTGCTCTAGCGAAGCTCGTAGAATTTAGGGATATTTTAAAATTATAACTATAAATAACCAATAAAACACCAATGCGCATGCGTGACTGTGTGAATAAAGCTGGACAATATTCCCACAGCTGTGCGAATAATCACTCCGTTAATTGATTATAAATTTTATAAATTATGCAGGTCAGATTGTGGATTCTTTTAATTTAAATTAAAAAAAATAATAATATCACCTAGGCCTGCCACAAGCCAATGTGTGATATATTGTTTTATTTTCTTCTTACAAGAAATGAATTTTGATGGAGATTTCCTTTGGATAAAACAAAGTAACCAGTGTCAGTGAGCTAGTCTGCGTTTAGACTTTGACTTTAGATCAGTGGTTCCCAAACTTTTTTGACCCACGGACCCCTTTTATACTCAAAACTTCCCCACGGACCCCCCAAGTGAAAAAATCTTTATAAATGCTTAGTACAAAAATTATAAAAGCAACATTTTGATTAAAATTATGGTATTTATTGAAATTATCACTTTTGTTTAAGATTAAATTGAAAACCATTAATAACTTTGATTAACGTGATGAGATTTTATGAGTGTACGAGCAACAAAGCCCGTCCTAGGACGTTCCGCCACCGTTCGGTGGCATGTTGTAACTTTCCTCCAACAGCCGTCTCGACCGGCATACATGTGCATCACGCCATAAATACTATTCATTATAGTTAAAATAAATAACTCGTAAAAACAGAGCTTTTGATTATAAATCCCAATGCCATGCGCATAACTCAAAATAGAGTCTTGGAAGAAATACTGCACCAAAAATAACTCGTTTTGAACGTCCGCGTAAACGTGTTCAATATGATTGGCTGTAGGAGTCTTATGTGTTTGGGGGACCAATCGATGACCGCACGGACCATAGCCTTTTATTTTATAGGATTTATGACCGACTCAATGTTTATGTGTAGGAACCGCAAATCCTCACGAGCACCAATTTCTAGTCGTTTATTTTTAAAATTTTTGTTGTTATGATGAGGTTCATAACGCCACTGAATCTTTGTTCTACCAAATAGGATTTCACCTATTGTTTCCAAAATGACACTGACCGTTTTCGCCTCCAGAGAGGATCGACCCACAGTCTCGAGCGAAAACCGTGACTTTGGGATCTGACTTTGTAACCAGAATTTGTGCTATCCTAATCCAAACATTGGTTTTAGTTCCTCATTTGTGGATATTTCAATAAGCTGCTCCTGTATTAGTATGTATTCATCTGTGTTTTGGACCTGAGGGGACTGGCATTCCGATGGTCACGGGTTCGAATCCATGTGTCCCTGTGAGTCACCCAGCTCCGAATGGGTACCTAACACGAGTAGGCGGCTGGGTAATGCGTGGAACCCTCATAGCTGTGGCCTGTGAAAGCTGCATCACTTGCCAACAGATCATCCGTCATGATCTGTGGACGCAATTATCTTCTGCATAGTATGTATAGATAAGATAAGAAGTTTGTCCATGCGCTAATGAGTTCAACTGCCAATCCGTCACATCCAATAGTGACGAATGCCTACAAATATTTGGTTTCATGTCTGACTTCTGCATGAAGAGCCGTTAAGTTTTGACAGTAAGCAAGCAAATCTTTATCTCTATTTTTCAAATTCAAAAGATTTGAAAACTGAGAACATTCTCCTGTTCCTAAGTTTTGTTTGCACAGAAAAAGGTTTGCAACAAACTCAGATATAACGCTTTTAGTTTTGATTAAATTTAATTGGTTACCTTGTAGTAGTTGTAGTTTCAATTTATTTTCGGTCAAGTTGGTTAAATAAATCATTCATAAAGGATATGCCATTTTTTAAAGTTAATTGTGATGCAGGTTGTCTTTGTTTTCCAGGAATTCGGACACTGAATCAAAGAGAGCATGAAATCGATTTAAATATGTTTGTGATGATAACCAGCGTACTTCTGTGTGGATAAATAATCCATTATAGTCTTCTTCATTTTCCAAACCATATTGAGCAAATAATCTCTAATTTGAGGCATTCCTTTTGATTTTATTAACTGCTCTAATGTCATAATGTAGTGATCCATTGCAAAATTTCACTAAGATTTTTTTGAATATTTGATGTCGATGAATGACTCAATTTGCTGAAAATACATTTGGTACAGAATGTTTTAAGTATGCCAGAAAGTCAAGAGTATTGCTTTAACTTCAAACATGTTTTTTAATTCAGTAAATAACGTTTCACCTTTCGTATCTGTTTCCAAACATTTAGCCATCCTTCAAATTTTCATTAACACCATATTGTTGAAGTTGTTTCTTCGGCTCACTCAGTGCTGGATTAACCCAGGGCGTCTTAACACATAGGCCCGTTGGGCATTTGCATGGTGGCCCACGAGCATAGGGGCCCCATGAGAATATGTTTATTCATATATATAATGTATATTTTTTTTTATTCCTGCGGTGGGAGAGGCCCAAAACTATTTCTTTGCCCGGGTCCCCAAAATGGTGTAAAGACGGCTCTGGATTAACCTATTTGCTAAACAAGTTATAGCTTAGGGCCCCTGCCTTCCTGAGAAACTGTTTAGAACCAACAACTGGAGAGACCCTTTGTTTTTTGCACTATAATTTGCGAGTGCTTCAATTTGAATATGATTAAATGCATATGCATACTATCAACTGATTGAACACTGAATGAAGTTTTTCTCATTAATATGGAATTATTTATATTATTTTGAACTCAATACTACATCTTTGTATTATCAAAATGGAATTATTGATAGATGTGTTTATATAAAACCTTTCCAATACATTGCTATCTAGCATATTGTAAAGCTTCAATAGCAAGTTAATAAACTTTTCTAATCAATTCTCAAATTTTATATTAATTAAATAGGTTAATACCTGGGCACAGTAATACATATATGTAATAATGGCCAGGAATCAGAATCGTATCGGGAATTGGGATAATTGGGTAGAATCGGAATTGTTAAAAAGTTTGGTATCGTCCCATCACTATAGGGCAGTTCACTTAGTCATATGTAGGTCATGTTAGTTGTGTGAACTGGAACTTGTAAACACAACATAAACATCGTTTACAGATAAATTTTACTGTTAATACAAAGTAAAATGATTTATTAATAAAGAATATTTTTAAAACAAAATAAAGAAATAATTATTTTATTTTTAGCATTGATTCTGAATTATTAAAATGAGAAATAAAGTGCGTGATGCGAACAGCCGAATTGAGGTCACAAAATGTGGAGGAAAAATGCATTGGGGTTGGGGACAAATTGAACCACACTTTAAAAATTCATAACTTTAAAACTACAAATCCTAAAAATATAATTTTGGTGTTAAAATTTACTTTAAAATCAGCTCTATTTAACTATGCCATTGGCATTTAATTTTGTTAAAGTTTATTTTTTTACCAAAGTGCCTATTTAGAGTGAGGTCGAGGTGATGAATCACTGAAACTGAATGAGAATGTAAAATAAATGTAACATAAATTTATAGATATTTACGACTGTAAACTTAACTGTTTAAGTCATAGTTAAGTAGGAAAATGAAATAAGTGTCATTATTTTTATCAATACATTGGGACCCGCTTAAGTCGACGGCCTCAGGGTATGAAAAATGGCGCCGAGATAACCGATCATCGAGTTAAACGAAAACCAATATGGCGGCAAAATATTAACATGCGCTTAAAATTTCTTTATATACATGATGTGCGTTAATTAGTGATGGGACGATTAATCGTATCGGGGCCCACTTCACTCTTTCCTAAGGTTGTTAAGACCGTTCCTTTTTAAGAACCATTTAAGTTTAAATAAACCCTTGATTGCGTTAGCGCAGTTTTTTTTCCTTAGTACAAAACTATAACGAATTCATCTAATCCTGCTCGCCAGGCCGCGCGCGACATGGTATTGCCGTGATTCCCAGATTGAGCGATATGGTGTGGGAGATTGAGAGTGGGGGTGGGTAAACTGTCTGTAGTCTGTTATATTATATATTTTAAAATCTGGGGAGCCTTGTTTACAGTAAGCACCCTATGATTTTGGGTATCGTCCCATCACTAGCGTTAATAAATGAGAATGTACATGCACATGTTTTTGGAGTTTGTTTTTTTTACACAAAGGTGTTGCTGTTATTTGTTTGTCTATCAGACTATCATGACCTATATATGACTCATGACAAAAAAGCGAACTCTTCTCTATAAATAAGGTACTAAAATAAATTAGGAACTCCTTTTGAACCTTCATCTTTGACACATTTTAATTAATTCTAACCAATAGTTAAATGGCTTTTGCACACGGCCACTTTTTATGAATGAAACAATGAGAACAAAGCAGTAATAATAGAGTCAAAATGAGGTTGAAGGATGAATGGTTGCCAATGACAACAAGTCTGCACACGGTACATTTTGTTATTCCATACGAAACTAAATGTTTTAGACATGCGATTCTGCGTGCATCTTTGCCATTGGAGCAATTACGTAATAACATTTTCAAAAGCTGGCGATTTAAGTTAGTAACACAGCGCTGAGAGCTGAATGCAAGGGGGCTGTGACGTCACCAGCAGACCTCACGTAGGCCAAAATTTGATGTTGGTTATAAAAAATCGATAACTAACATTTTAAAAGCTGGCGATTGGTATACATGTAGTACCAGAAGCAACACAGCGCTGAGAGATGAGCGCAAGCGGGCTGTGACGTCACCAGCAGACCTAGAGAAATTTGATGCCTTCCCTTTGTTATACAAAATCATATCTAACATTTTCAAAAGCTGGCGATTGGTCATGGGTATCGAGATAACCAACGCTAAGTGGCAAATTTGGCCCACTTTTGTGCTCGAAATACGTATTAGGGTTCGGCGACTTAAAAAAATCGAATTAACCGATAAAAAAAATGCTAAGACAAAGAGAGAATTCGGCGGTTCCAATAAAAAATGTCGACTTAACTCAATAGCTCCTGAAGGGCTACTTCCGAATCTATTTCATATTCCGTACAAAAGGGAAGCAACTTCGTTAAGCTTTTGATTCCATTAGAGAAATGCTTTTTATTTTCTAAAGATATTCGTTTATCTTAAAAATTAAAATGATTAATGCATCAAGAAATGAATTAAGTTTAATAATAATATAACATGCACTGCGAAATAATGACGATTGAAGTCTGATAGCGCGATTTTTGGCACCTCGGGTGAATACATACGCCATATAGACGGGTTAAACTAATTCGCACATGGATCGAAAGTGAAAGAAGATAAAAACATCAGGTAATTGTTATTTAAATCTCGTAGAATCACACAACAGCCGGAAGTCTCGAGGAAAGCGAGATTTCGTGCTATTTTTAACTAAAAATACGAGAGTGTGTCGCTAGGCTAACAGACGCATTTGGGCGCATCCGTACGGACCCCTACAAGGACGCATTTAGTCGCATCAGGAACTAATGAGTTAATAGAGCTGACGAGTTAACCGGGCTCGAGTTAAGTGGCCCCACTGTAATTAAATTAATTAAGGTTATGGTTTTAAGGACTGGGTTAGGTTAAGTCAAGTTGAATTTTTAAAAATTGAAATTGGAAAGAAAGAAAAAATAGCAGCCAGAAAATACAAAATGGACTCTTCTTTGCTTTAAATTTCCTTTAAATGTAGATTCCGGTAATTCTAGATTCCTTATATGAAAATATACTTTTCTTGTTTGAATTAGCAGGGGTAGGCTTATTGATAAACAGGCCTTTGACTTAGACCATGTAACTGTCTTTTAAAAAATGGAAACCAGTATTAAGATCAATATAATATTTAGAATTTTGTTTTTCTTGTGGTACCATTGCAATTCACCAAAAGATAGAAATTTAATAATAATTTTGGTATAATCTGCTCTCTTTAGAACTCTGGTCCAAGAACAAGCACTTCTGGCCGCCTCCAGTCTGAGTGGGAAAGCTTTGAGAAAATGATAGAATCGTCTAGTCCTCCAAATGGCTCAAAAACTCTTAATACTGACTCTGAAATACCAATATTGTGTCCAGAAGAAAATATAAAACCCATTTCTCTTGAGGCACAAAAGGTTGCAGAAGGGTCCAGTACTGTTTGCCCTGATGATGATGAGTCTCATCTGCCCCCTGGAGTAAGGAAGAAGAACAGATGTCACAGCAGCAGCAGTAGCTCAGATGATGATGTTAAAAGAAAAAGTCATTCAAATACAGATATGTCTTGTTCAGATTCAGAGGACTCTGTGAAGTCATCGAAATCCTCAAAGACTTGTAAGTTTAAGTGAATAAATTCGGAATAGTTACATTAAGCAAATTCAAACATTTTTATCAGCGCACTTTTTGAGCCATATGAAATCAATAATAAATTTTGGTTTTACCTCAAAATGTCATATTATGTTTTTGATCTAAATTAATGTAAATGCCCAAACATGCCAACCTGTTAAATGTTGGGATAAACTGTACAACCAGTATTTAAAAAATTTACAATTCCATTAATAATCATTCAGCTAGAAATTAATTTGTTTAAAAATACATCACTTTGACAGCATTTATAGATATCAGTTTTTGAAAACTATGCTAAATAATTTCTGCTCCCCTGAATGCATTTATAACATGCTTACTTCTGGAAACGTAGCATCTTTCAAAATAAAATAATTTGGTTTCATCAGATTTTCAGGGTTTTTACCTTCTTCGGTAACATTTTTGTTAAAAATTGACTTTGACAATGTAATTTTTAGATTTAGTTAACCCAGAAATAAAAACATGTATAAAATAAGACAAGATAGTAGTATTTTTCAAGCAAAAAAAAATAGCCAAAAACATTAATTCTCTTAGTGAGAATAGCGCCTTAAGCCTTAATTAGTGGTAACAGCTGAGTGAGTATGCTTTTAAATTTTGGCAAACTGAATAAAATTCATTTTTGAATATGAGATCCTTAATAAGGATGTAGAAATGTATTGCAAATGCAGTTTTAAGGGTAAAAAGTCTATTATGTGAACATCTATTGCATTAAAATTATGTCGCATAAAAAAACCACTTTGATTTTTTTAACTTTTAGGAATGCAGCAAGAATCTGACAACTTTGAGGTCAAAATCATGAACCTAAAGATAATAAATATATATGTATATATTAAAATATATCTGTGATAATTGAAGTTCATTACTTAATTATGGTGAAATATAAATATTTGTTAAAATACAATTCAATTTACGTTACCGGTTTTTATGTGATATTCAACTGTAAAAATCAATATTTAATGAGTTTTATATTTTTAATAAGCAGTTTATCAAATTTAAACAAAAATATCAATTCCAATACAGTAAAAGGTGATGGATATGAAGGAAAGGAGAAACCAGATGCTCACAAGAGTCCCCCTAAGCTGGAGATAGAGGGAAAAGTTTCAGAGAAAAGGGTAAGAGGATAATGTATTTGAGCTCTTTGTTTTTATTTTGACTACAAAACATACATTTTTTGTGTTACTTTTTCTTTCAATGAGATTTTCAGGTTTACAGCATGGAACATGGATACCTTAATATACTCATTCATCTTTTTTCTGTTTGCCCACAAAAATACTTCTGTATTTCCGACCCTTAAAGATTTCAGATTGAGTGGTCCATTATCAAGAAACAGGAGAAGTTGAAGCATGAGTGTTTTGTTTTATTCTATTCTTTTTGAAATCATTTTCCCTTTAATCCAGTGGTCATTAACAATTTTACTTCAGAAAATTGGATAAATAATACTTATTTACAAATACTTCAAGCAAAAAAAATATGCATGTTTAAAAAACAAAAAGCAAATTCCATATAAAAAATTAATGCTAGAACTCGTCTGTACCTGTCGGGAATTAACAACTAACAGCCCTTGAAGAAAGAAGAAATGACACCCTTCTAAAAGTATGAAATGTTTGTTCCCTGGTTTAAAAAAGAAAGTTCAAAGAAATTTTATTGTTACATACTTATAATGCCCAATGATTTATTTTGAGAACATGCTAGAAAGAAAAGTAGGAAAATAGGCCTATCCCTCCCCCACTCAGGGAAACAAAATTAAGTTTGAAAAGCAGTTATGCTGTTTTGATACTAAGTCAAATGCTGTTGAGCCTTTTGACCACAGCCAGAGAACCCAAGATTGACCTCTTGCTTGCTATATACATAGGTTATTCTCCAACACTAAAGAGCTCATCTTGTGAGCGGACCTGTAGTTGGTCCGTTATGCTGAACTTTGCTGCCAGTGATGATGTCACTTCCACGGTGTAAGTTGGGCTCGTCAGCGACGGCCCTTCAGCGTAAGTAGAAGGGTCTCACTATCTGACACTTAAGACCCTGCTAGACCTGGTATAATTATGATGTGTATGATATTTAAGTTAAGCTATTCAAACCATTTTACTCGAGTGTATGCTTTAAGTCTCTAACCCTATTCCTTGAACAAAGGGCATGAATCAGCTTTATATACATACATATTTATAATCTATGTGGAATAGTCATCCACTTTCACCGTTACCTGTTTTGCTTTTGCAATGTTTTGAAATAAGGTGCATTAAAGTTTTGTAGAAGTTTTTAAAAAAATTTAAAACTGTTTGAAAGTTGCAGCATTTGTTAAAAACACTTTGGCATGTATTGGATGTCCTTCAATATTTCCTTAGTGGTGTAGAATTAAGCCATCATAACTTAATTGCTTAAAATTAGTAAATATTTTTGATGTTCATTTTTGTGATGCTGTGAATCATGAAAGTAAATAATCTTTGTGAACCATAAATTTTACTTTTTTCAGGCTAAACGAAGTCGGTCTAAGTCAAGATCTAGGTCACACTCACCCCATTCCAAACGCAGAAGGTCCTCAGAGAGGAGTAGACATTCTCGTTCCAGATCAAGGTCTAGACATAGAAGAAAAGAAGTATGTTACTTCAGATACTTTGTATTATCTTTGATAAATCAACTGAGTACATCACCATTGTTACTTAAGATTAACATCATGGGGGGGAAAACACTTTTTGACATTAAAAAATAATAATCAAATGAAATGTATTAGAAAGACAGTTAAAATCAACTAATGTCATTTAAATTGAGTTGCTTTCTTGTGGAGTTTCTCTTAACACTTTTTTTTATAGTGCTTTCTAGTTCTTCAGGTTGATTTCCTTTGTCTAAACCAGGGGTGGCAAGACCTGTAGTAACAGAGCCATTTTAATTTTTTTTTAATTGTTGAGAGCCGCATGGAAGCAATATGGTTCACGACTCCAATCGCAATGAAAAATTGCCTGATTGATGTATTTAAATAAAAATGTTTTATTCAAATATAATCATTTAAACGTTTCAGTTGTTTACACCCTAACCGTATGTTGAAGAAATTTTAGTTACATAATTAACAAATATTTAAATATGTAAAATTTATAACTAGAAACAGACAGCATCTAGACTCATTATTATAGTTAACGTTAATTGTTATGATTCTGCTGAGAAGCCTTTGAACTAACAAGTTTCTTTAAATCTGTTTGGTATCCAGTAGTTGGGGTGCGAAGAAATTCTGCCAGATGCTGGTTACTAGTTACTTCTCGATGTTTTGCTTTATAAACTTTATTTTGGAGTACAAAGATTCATTAAATTTTGTGTTATCAGTCGCCAAAGTCTGTAATTATTTGGATCTAATATAGAAATTACTCCTCAATATTCTTCTTTAATAAAGCCCCCATCAGCATAAAATTGTTTAGCACGAGCAATATTCCAAGCGAAAGCATAACTTGCATCAGTTAAATTGATTTTCTTTGCTGAAAGCTGAAAATAATATCTGTTGCTGACAGATTCTAGACTTCAACTCAGCAAGTTTGCTTTTTCGTAATTCAGATTGCAGTTTGGTACTGCAATGCAAACTCTTTATAAACTTTTTGATAGTGTCACTTCTAGTTTTGTAATTTAGTAGCGGTGTTTGACAGATCAAGTTAATTGTCTTTATCAATTAATGCAAAGTCTTCTTCCCGTTCTGGTAGAAAACTTCTTTTTTATTCTTCATAGTTTATTTTCCTGCAACTTATTCCCATTTTTAATGTAATGGTCAATATTTCAAAATGCGGATTTTACCAAAACCTGAACCAAAAGTTTAATAGTTTACATCACTAACCAACCAGAAACCAATCTCTTTCTTCAACTTTTAAATTTTAAATCAAGACTAATTTTTTCAATCCCTTGTTTCTGTAAAAAAAAATATTTAAACTTTCATTTTATTTAAAATATTATATATTTCAAAGTTCTAACTTCATTAATTATTCTGGAGCCGCAATGTGAACACAGAAGAGCCGCAGTTTGGTCACCATTGGTCTAGACACTGACATTAAGTTCCATCACTGTTTTATGGTTTTATTGGGTCTCTCATAGCTTGAGATGCTTTTTGGTACAATATCTGTGGTTTTATTGCACTTTATTCATTACTAGTGTACACCCGTCAAAAATGACGGAAGTTTTCAGCTGAAATCTATTTGTTTTATAAAAAATGCACTTTTTAGGGCGCCTATGGCACCGACCTTTTTCAAAAGCCCAACTAACTTGTCCTTGTTTGATAAATACGAAATATTTAACTTTCTGAAATGTACACAAAGTATTTTATAAAATATGGGTTGCGTTCCAGGGCGCCTACGGCGCCCCGTTTGTTTTTTTATTTTAACATTAACCATCATCAAATCCTCTTTTTACATCTATCCCTTTTCCAAAATTAAAATATGAGCGAAAACAATGACGCAATATTATATTTTTTTACAGCGCATTTTTAATTTGCACACCTTTAGATGCATTGGTGCAGTAATTTGGTTTTCCCCGCTTTCTAAAATTAGTAGCGTCAGGACAGACTGACTTGTGTGACAATTGCAAATTATATAGTTTTATTATTTAATTTTTGAACAGAAAAAACATAGGTCACACAGATCTCGCTCCAAAGAAAGGAGGAGATCGAAGGACAGAGACCACTACCGCAGTAGACATAAGGACCGCAGACACAGTCGTAGTAGAAGCAGAAGTCGTGATCGTCGGGACAAGAGGAGACCATTTAAAAGCAGAGACGGTGAAAGAGTTCACAGAAGCAGGAGCAGAAGTAGAAGCAAGAGTAGAGGGAGAAGAAGCAGTCCTCGTGGTGCCAAGGTGACTACTTTAACATTCTTTTTTTTCCTTCATACATTGCTATTCTTTCAAATTTGTTAATTTCTTGCTGGAACCATTTGAAGAAAAAATAAATTAAAAATTCATATACACAGGGTTCCCACTCAGTCGGGAAAACAGGATAAGTCGGGAATTCTTAAAATAATTTTCCAGGTCATTAAAGTCGAGAAAAGTTATGAATAGTCGGGAATAAAAATTTTTTTGCCTAAGTAAATGACTTGATTACGTCTCTGTGTTTATGTTTAGATTCCGTTTAATAAAAAAAAAGTTACCAGTTTCTAATTGTCTCCGCATGTGTTGAAACTAAGGTCAAATTTTTCACCTCACCTAGTCCCATGGGGCCTGTGGCATATCACCGCCGCTCGCGTTTGCAATACCTGTCGAATCAGCAAATAAAAAAAATTATTTAAAAACTCATCAAAATGGTAATTTTAAGTTTATAATATCGCAACAATTGCGGTCTTGACCGTTGTCCATATCAAACGCACACTGTGTGCTAGACCTCGGCAACTAGCAATTTTAAAAAAAGCATTTCTTATCCAAATTCGACCAACAATGGTGATGACGTATATATTATTTATATACTGGAATAATAAGAAAACGATTTGACGTCACTGTCGCTCTCGTTTTAGTCACAGTCACTTATCTTCCTGAAAACAAAACAACAAATTTTGAAAAGAAAAATTTTTTAAAATAAAAAAACCCACTTCTCCCGTAATAAGTTTATACAGACTAATTGAAGGTCATGATCTGAGGACTGATTAACACCCTTAGTCTCAGTTAAAACCATGGTTCCTTCCGCTGTTGATGCATTTAAACTGTTTGGAAATCTTGTATCCACCACTTTTTTTCCTCCACCTCGAAAATGCCTGGATAGACCATCTAGATTTCAAGCAGTGTCTTTCAAGGGACACATTTGTGCACTGTGCATATTGTGCAGTTTGTAATAAATCTATTCATATCTAAACAATGTGAAGGGCAGCACCTTTATCCCACATGAAATGGAAGATACAAAATACATGTTGATAAGATTAAAGATACTCATGTCCAATAACTATTTTTATGAAAAGCAAAGCTGATGATGGTGCTGCAAAGATTATATAGGTGTTGATGTTCATCTGCATTGCACTTTTTAAATTGACTTATTAATATTATAATACATAACTAACAAAATGTGAGTCAATTTATTCATGACTTAATGGCTAGTAAATATGTTGTATTACTATTGCTAATTAAAAATTTATTATTATATATTACATGTAGTAATCTATAATAAAATTTTTTATTAAATAAGTAAGTTCTATGTTAAATATAAATGCCGCCACATCTTGGTTTTCAATCTTGAATTTTTCACTAGGGTTAAATTAGTGCAGTCGCTAAAGTATATTCTTTTTACCTTTATTTAGGTGATTAAATACGGGGACAAGGTTATAAAGGCGGGTGCAAGTTTTGGACGTCCGCCGCCGTCAAAGCCAATGACTTTCAAAGAAAAAATGAGACAGCAGTTGATCAAGGCCATGGAGGAAGGTGGGGATGTAACACAGGCGCTCATGTCCAAAGGTTTGGGAACATATTTAATTGTTTTAACTCTATACCCATCAAACGGGCATGCTGCAAAACATTCAGTATCCCATAGCTTACCACATGAGTCTTATAAAATTACTGTTTGTAAAATGTTTCCAAAAGTTGATCATCCTACTCCAGGAACAGCCATTTGGATTTATACCTACATTTAGAAAACAACAACAAACTAACACAAGAATCAACCATTCATACAACACTATTACTATCTGAGGTTGTATTTTTTAAACCAATTTGTGGAGTACAGGGGGAAGTATAGCTTTTTAATTATTTGTTGTAAATGTCTACTTCCAGCAATTTGTGTAAGATATGTGTACTGTATATATTGTTACTTGTACATCACCATTGACTGTTACCCAGTATATATATGTATGTTTGTGTATTAGTGTATATATATATATATATATATATCAAATATTTTTTCTATCTCATGATATCTTATTGACATTCCAGATGGAACTGTCATGTGCACACAGACCGCCGGCACACAACAGATGCCTGTTCCCAAGAAGCCTCCAGTGCCCCTCATGGCCAACATTGTGACAAGCACTGCTGGGTTGACCGCCGCCACCATCACTGCATCAGAGGCTGCCATGCAGTCCATGTTGGCACTTCAAAAAGAAGTAAAACTTTTTGTTGCTTTTTCATTTTAAAAAAAAAGTGTTTGAGATTATTGAGGTAAAAATACTATGTTATATTGAGAGTAATAATATGTTATATTGAGAGTAATAAAAAACATAACTTGATAAAATTCTACTTTTTGTCACAGAAATAATTTTTGTCTATTACTTGACATTTACAGACCACAGAGAAGACTGGAGTAGAAATCCCTAAATATTATAACCCTGCAGCTATTAATCCTGTGAAATATGCTGAACAAGTTCAGAAAAGAAAGCTGCTATGGTCAAAAAATAAAGAAAAGGTAAATTGGGGGGAAATTCATTTTAAAATTTAAAAAAACAAACAAACACATTTCCAATTGTATTAGTTTTATTTTTATACTTTATTAAAGTGTTTTTGTGCAGTAGTTTCTTACCATCCACTTCAACTTGAATAAATCAAGTCACATAAAAAAAGAGAAAAAAATCCTTAAAGTAAAATGTGTATAATTATTTACAGTTATTTTACACTGATTTGAAATTTTGTTAAAATATGGCTTTTAAGAAATTTCCCCATGGCTTATGAGTTATATATTTGAATTTGTCTTTTAATTGTATTAGTTCTAATAACATAGATTGCTGTATTTAAGTTAAAGGAAGTGAAACAAATATGTCAGATTTGACCAAAGGTTATATTAGACACCCCTTGTTGTTAAACTGCCCCATTATTTTAATATGAGAGGTGAATATAAAGTTTTAACTAGACACCCCTTGTTGTTAAACTGCCCCATTATTTTAATATGAGAGGTGAATATATAATTTTTAACTAGACACCCCTTGTTGTTAAACTGCCCCATTATTTTAATATGAGAGGTGAATATAAAGTTTTAACTAGACACCCCTTGTTGTTCAACTGCCCCATTATTTTAATATGAGAGGTGAATATAAAGTTTTTACTTGGATGTTATTAAAATCCATTTATGGTATTTAAAAGTTAAAAGATTGTTTTCCCCTAATGGTTAAGACTTTTTTCTATCTCCAGGAAGTCAACTCTCAGTGGCACGCCACCACATTGTCCAGTGATCACGATGACAGATCAAAAGAAAAATTTCGTAAACTTATGGGTATTAAACAGGAGGGTTCTTCTTCAGCAGGTGACGAGGAGGAAAAGATCAGCGTGGAACTTGAGCAGAAGCAAAAGGAGCTCTTCGAAAAGCTGGACAAAGAGTACCAATACGCCCGCATGGCTACCCATACACACAGAGGTATAGGGTTGGGGTTCGGATCCAATACATACCCCCCACCAGGCACATGACAGGTGTCTTTCAGGCATACTCGCAGCTTATCAAAGGACATATCATTTATCAGCATCATCTTTTCATTCATCAAAACGTTGGATCAACTGTTAATGACTGTAGTGAGTTGCTGACGTTGGATCAACTGTTAATGACTGTAGTGAGTTGCTGACGTTGGATCAACTGTTAATGACTGTAGTGAGTTGCTGAAGTTTGTATTTACAGTATTTTCTCTCCCTCTTTTTATCATTAAACTTCGGCTGATGGAAGAGTGAAGCCTGGACATAAGAAACTATGAAATCGTGATGCACATTGATATGTTCTTACACACCCCAGCAACAAATAATTTTTTTAATGAGTGAACCTGAAAGCACCACTTTAGCATTGGTCAGAAGATTAAAGTTTTATTTTCAGGTTTCACTGTGTGTAACTGGATGAATCAGCAAGCCTGACATATGTAGTCATTAAAATTGTACAGATGTTGTAATTTTTTTTATACAAGTACAAGACTTAGTTCTTAGACTTAGTTTCAATTTTTTTCATTTTGTCTTAATGTCTAGTTTTTAATATGCTGAAATTTACTGAACACCATTATTTAAACTTCTCTGTGAGACTGTGACACTTTTTAGCACACAAAACAACTTCCCCTAAAATCTTTAAAATTTTCAACAAAAAATATTTATACTTGTTTCACTTGCATGAGATTTTTTGTTGTTGTTGAAATGTCTGAACTCGTAAGTTGTCTAGGGAATTGCTCTAAACTTAAATCCTCTATAAGATATGAAATGTTCCAAATAACACATTTTTTCCCCAGCATGATTTCTCTACAGTCAACAGTGTTCTTGACATTAGCTTGGCCTAATGATATGCAGTACCCTGTAGCTGCATAACTCTTAAATAGTTTTCTACTTTAAAGTGCTTTATTACTGCGTTTAAACTCATCTTCAAAAGTTAACAAAAGAAGTAACTCTTTTTTTTACATTTTTCAAGTTTATATAACTAACTGCAGGGATATACAGAACTTGGTTTGCAAGCCTTATAAACATCTAGGGGGGAAAAACCATGCAAACCCACACAAAAAAAATGGTCATTCAAAATTTGTTTGAATAACTACATATATTTTATTATTTAATTCTGTCTCTGATTTGTCTGCCCCAGAATTACTTTACAACCAGCAAGGTAAATCAAGATGGGCCTGCTTCAAAGAGAATAAACATCATATATAATAAAAGGCTATGTTCCGTGCGGTCATCGATAGCGATTGGTCCCTCAAACACATATGACTCCTACAGCCAATCATATTGAACACGTTTACGCGGACGTTCAAAACGAGTTATTTTTGGTGCAGTATTTCTTCCAAGACTTTATTTTGGGTTATGCGCGTTGGGATTCATAGTCAAAAGCTCTGTTTTACGTGTTATTTATTTTAACTATAATGAATAGTATTTTTGACGTGATGCACATGTATGTCGGTCGAGATGGCTGTTGGCGGGGAGTTACAAGTCACCGAACGGGGCGGAAAGTACTTGGACGGGCTTTGTTGCTCGTCATTATTATTATTATATCACAGTGCTTCAAGTCAAACGGGGTTAAAAAGAAAAAATTAGAAGAAATAATCAAAATATATGGTGTCATGCTATTGCTGATAGACCCCATTAGGCTGGCTCTGGAAATGGTTGAATACTTAATACTATGTGTTAGTGTTATACAGCACAAAGACTCTCCTGTAATTAAATCAGACTTTTGTAGTAATAAACAGCACATAGGCCTCATGTGTAATGTAACAATATGTACTTCAGCAGTGTGTCAATAAACAGCACATAGGCCTCATGTGTAATGTAACAATATGTACTTCAGCAGTGTGTCAATAAACAGCACATAGGCCTCATGTGTAATGTAACAATATGTACTTCAGCAGTGTGTCAATAAACAGCACATAGGCCTCATGTGTAATGTAACAATATGTACTTCAGCAGTGTGTCACACATAGGCCTCATGTGTAATGTAACAATATGTACTTCAGCAGTGTGTCACACATAGGCCTCATGTGTAATGTAACAATATGTACTTCAGCAGTGTGTCACACATAGGCCTCATGTGTAATGTATCAATATGTACTTCAGCAGTGTGTCAATAAACAGCACATAGGCCTCATGTGTAATGTAACAATATGTACTTCAGCAGTGTGTCACACATAGGCCTCATGTGTAATGTAACAATATGTACTTCAGCAGTGTGTCAATAAACAGCACATAGGCCTCATGTGTAATGTATCAATATGTACTTCAGCAGTGTGGCATAGGCCTCATGTGTAATGTAACAATATGTACTTCAGCAGTGTGTCAATAAACAGCACATAGGCCTCATGTGTAATGTATCAATATGTACTTCAGCAGTGTGGCATAGGCCTCATGTGTAATGTATCAATATGTACTTCAGCAGTGTGCCAATAAACAGCACATAGGCCTCATGTGTAATGTAACAATATGTACTTCAGCAGTGTGTCACACATAGGCCTCATGTGTAATGTATCAATATGTACTTCAGCAGTGTGTCAATAAACAGCACATAGGCCTCATGTGTAATGTAACAATATGTACTTCAGCAGTGTGTCACACATAGGCCTCATGTGTAATGTAACAATATGTACTTCAGCAGTGTGTCAATAAACAGCACATAGGCCTCATGTGTAATGTATCAATATGTACTTCAGCAGTGTGGCATAGGCCTCATGTGTAATGTAACAATATGTACTTCAGCAGTGTGTCAATAAACAGCACATAGGCCTCATGTGTAATGTATCAATATGTACTTCAGCAGTGTGGCATAGGCCTCATGTGTAATGTATCAATATGTACTTCAGCAGTGTGTCAATAAACAGCACATAGGCCTCATGTGTAATGTAACAATATGTACTTCAGCAGTGTGTCACACATAGGCCTCATGTGTAATGTATCAATATGTACTTCAGCAGTGTGTCAATAAACAGCACATAGGCCTCATGTGTAATGTAACAATATGTACTTCAGCAGTGTGTCAATAAACAGCACATAGGCCTCATGTGTAATGTATCAATATGTACTTCAGCAGTGTGTCAATAAACAGCACATAGGCCTCATGTGTAATGTAACAATATGTACTTCAGCAGTGTGTCAATAAACAGCACATAGGCCTCATGTGTAATGTATCAATATGTACTTCAGCAGTGTGTCACACATAGGCCTCATGTGTAATGTATCAATATGTACTTCAGCAGTGTGTCACACATAGGCCTCATGTGTAATGTATCAATATGTACTTCAGCAGTGTGTCACACATAGGCCTCATGTGTAATGTAACAATATGTACTTCAGCAGTGTGTCACACATAGGCCTCATGTGTAATGTAACAATATGTACTTCAGCAGTGTGTCACACATAGGCCTCATGTGTAATGTAACAATATGTACTTCAGCAGTGTGTCACACATAGGCCTCATGTGTAATGTATCAATATGTACTTCAGCAGTGTGTCACACATAGGCCTCATGTGTAATGTAACAATATGTACTTCAGCAGTGTGTCACACATAGGCCTCATGTGTAATGTATCAATATGTACTTCAGCAGTGTGTCAATTTGTTTCATTCTTAATTTAATAAATTTTAACTCAAGTTTTTGTGTTGCATAAATCTTTCTCTTATTGAGGTTTGTTGAATTTCAACAAATTGAGATTTGGCTATTGAGCTTTGTTTAAAGCTGTTTAATTATAGGCTTTGGTAAATGTCTATGTAAATGCTCTTTGAGACTAAGCCCTACATTAACAGGTTCACAATGTCAGAGAATCCTACATCAGATAATCTAGTTCAGTGCTTGTCAAAGTGGTGGTCTGTGGACCGGTGCTGGTCGGCGAGTCAACTGCCGCCGGTCCGCAGAAGTTATCAAGAAAGGACAGAAAATATCAAATTATCCTCCATTTGCAACCATTAATAGTAACCATATAGAATATTTCAATTTTTAGGCAATAAGCACATAAAATGAAATAATTAAATGAAATAAATTACATTTCGCTACCATGTTAGTATAGGTAAAAGTAAAATAGAGCTCCGGTCCTTGGAGCAATGAAAAAAATTCCTACCGGTCTGCCATATTAAAAAGTTTGAGAAGCACTGATCTAGTTTATGTTGTTAAAATAGTAATTAATTTTTAAATTAAAAAATTGTCCTGGGGCTATTACTCTTACTGTTAAAGTTTTTAATTATTTTAATTCACAATTTTGTAAATATCTCTCCGTTTATTTTCAAATCTTGTTAAAACTCACAAAAATGCTTTGACATGTTATTCTGATTATGTGACATGTTATTGTGATTGTTATGTGACATGTTATTCTGATTGTTATGTGACATGTTATTCTGATTATTATTTCCCAGTAAAATCAAGACATAACACTGCTGTCAAATGACTGGTTAAATAGTGTTGTGGAGATTTGAACTTGGACTTTTGTTACATGTGGACACTACCAATTTCAGTTTTCACTTGTTCATTTTTTCATCAAGGTCAAAATGATTAAATTTTAGAATGTGTTAACAACTGCTAAACTGTTTCTCCATGAAGAAGAAACTCCAGGATGCTTCAAGGGAAAATAGAAATAAGAATATTTTATTGTGATTGTCAAATTAAAATTACCATATAAATTATCGATATTTTGTTGTTATTTTGATCGTAATTGATATTGCATAGATATACAAAATGTACATTGTATTTTCCCTCTTCATCAATACATGCCAAATGGGTTTTTTGTTGTTGTTGAATCAAGGTCAGATAATCAAATCTGAATTTTAAAAATGTTTTTGATATAAAAAACTGATGATTAGATACAATACAAAAGCTTGTCTATGTCTAGGCCCATCCAAAACGAACAGTTCTGTAATGACGAACATCATTTCCTTTTCATCTGAACATGAAATTATCCTGAAAGTAACTAAGTACACATAAAATAGTGAAATATACAAAGTTTTATTTCGTACAAATCGTAAAATAGTATTTTATTTCAACAAAAAAATTATGTTTTAAATTTAAAATAGATTTCATAACAATAATTAATGAAGTAAGTTTGAAAAAAATGTTTCTTGATGACTTAAAGTATAACATGTGCTGAAATAAGGGATTACCAACATAAATTATAAGTTTAATATAAATTAATGTGATCAATTTTTTTATTATAAAACACAGTTTTAAAAAAAAATGTCATTGAAGTTCAGTTTTTTTTATAAAATGATGTTTCACTTTTGACTTTTGACACAATTAAATTGGGGTTTTTTGATGTCAGGACAAGTTGTATGCTGTCTTGAGGTCCAATCAATTTCGCAGCTTTGTTATTATGCTCACTAAACTCACTAGAGTGTAAAATCCTTGTTGCAAAAGGCAGCAACGTCTTGACGGCATCCTTATGTGCAGTGTTGAAAGCCTTTGCAGCATTTGACATCCAAAAATGTGTCAGATCTGCTTTGTTTGCAAATTCAATTTGTGCCTCATTATTAGACTGGAAAGTAAACAGTGAACCGCTCTTTGAGTTTGGTAAGATGTCTGATAACTATATCCTTGATGTGGTCAAAAGTTATATTATCACAATCTTCCAAGTACAAGGCCATTTTTGAAAAGGCCCCTAACTCGTTTCCTTCTGCTTTTTGTTTCCAATATGAATACTTTAATCCAAATGCTGCAATCCTTTATCTGACTGTAATTATATTGTTATTTTCCCCTGTAATTGTTCATCGCATTCCCATGCTAAAAAATAGTACCGTAAGTATGCGAGAAGTGCAACCCAATAAAAGTAATAGGTCGTAACTTATCTGCCAGTGCTTTGACCAGCCAGAAATGTTTGAAAATCAATATTCAGAGCCAACACTCTGTTCAGTACATTGCCGCATGAAAGCCATTGTATCTCGGTGTGATAAAGTTCACCACCTTAGTTTACTTAAAAAACTTAACTACTTTGGAATCTCAGGTTCCTTACATCACTGGATCCAAGACTTCCTTTTGGGCAGGGAGCAAACTGTAATAATTAATGGATCTAAATCTGCACCAATAAAGGTTAACTCAGGAGTTCCACAATGAACTGTGCTAGGTCCCTTACTCTTTTTAATTTATATAAATGATTTACCCAACAACATCTCAACAGGTACAAAAGTTAGGTTATTTGCTGATGATTGTATAATCTATAGAACAATTAAATCAGAACAAGATAGCAAAATTTTACAAAAAGACTTAGATGAATTGATAAAATGGGAAACTAACTGGAGTATGTCTTTCCACCCAGAAAAGTGTCAACTGTTAAAAGTAACAAAGAAAAAGAAACAAATTCAAAATATTAAATTCATGGAAAAGAACTGACCCAAACTAAAGATGCAAAATACTTAGGAGTCTTAATAAATGAGAAACTATCATGGAATCCCCATGTCAATGAAGTTATTAAAAAATCAAAACCTTAGGCTTTATAAAAATAAACTTTAACAAATGTAATAGAGATATAAAACTAAAATGCTACCTCACTTTGGTGAGACCTGTACTAGAATATGCATCTTCTGAATGGGACCCATCCACCAAAGAAAACATTGATAAACTAGAACAAATTCAAAAAAGAGCTGCCAGATTCATTACTGAAGAATATTCGAAACTGACAAGAATAACACCATTAGTTAAATCATTAAACCTTGAAACACTAGAGGATAGAAGAACCAAAAGCAAAGTAGTAATCATACATAAAGCAATTAATTCTAATTTAGAAATACAACACAAAGATAACTTAATACAACCCTCAGATAGACATAAGGATAAAAACACCTTTCTTATTCCGTATGCAAGAACAAACACATACAAGGTTTCCTTCTTCCCGTCCGGAATTCGGGCGTGGAATGGGTTGCCTGAAGAATCCAGGAAAACCAACACTTTATCAACATTTAAATCTCTAATAAAAATGCAGGACTAAACACAAACCATAGATAAGCGTAGGACGCAATAATCTTCTGTATAGAAGGAGCGTCTGTAAACAGATAAGATAAGGTAAGTCTGTATATTCAGCTTTATTGCAGTCCCATTCTATATGATTATGATATATTCAGCCTCACCATCTTTACATAAATCACGAAACAGTCGTGTTTACAGTGCCTGTCCTTTAATGAGATTTACAATCTGGATAATATCATGCATGATGACCTCCAGTTCAGGTTCCAAATGTTTATCAAGCAGAGCTTGATGATGGGTCATACAGCTGTAGTTAACCTCAATTTTGAGATTCCTCTCTCTTGCAAAAGCCGAAAAACCACTTACACGACACAACATAGCTGGAGCTCCATCAACAGACACAGCAATACAGACTTCCCATTTCAAATTAACTTTTTCAAAGTATACATTAACTCTATTGAATACATCAATTCCTGGACATTGCAGTTCGAGGGGATCACAAAACAACATTTCCTCTTCAATAGTTGGTAAACCTTTGTTCAAACATAGGCCATTAGCTGCGCTTTAAACTGTCATCAGAGGTCTCATTACTACTGACATCAGTGGTCTCATTACTACTGAGATCAGTGGTCTCATTACTACTGACATCAGTGGTCTCATTACTACTGAGATCAGTGGTCTCATTACCACTGATATCAGTGGTCTCATTACTACTGACATCAGTGGTCACATTACTACTGACATCAGTGGTCTCCTTACTACTGACATCAGTGGTCTCATTACTACTGACATCAGTGGTCTCATTACTACTGACATCAGTGGTCTCATTACTACTGACATCATTGGTCCCATTACTACTGACATCAGTGGTCTCAATACTACTGACATCAGTGGTCTCATTACTACTGACATCAGTGGTCTCCTTACTACTGACATCAGTGGTCTTATTACTACTGACATCAGTGGTCTCATTACTACTGACATCAGTGGTCTCATTACTACTGAGATTAGCGGTCTCATTACTACTGACATCAGTGGTCTCATTACTACTGACATCAGTGGTCTCATTACTACTGACATCAGTGGTCTAATTACTACTGACATCAGTGATCTCATTACTACTGACATCAGTGGTCTCATTACTACTGACATCAGTGGTCTCATTACTACTGACATCAGTGGTCTCATTACTACTGACATCAGTGGTCTCATTACTACTGACATTAGTGGTCACATTACTACTGACATCAGTGGTCTCATAACAACAGACATCAGTGGTCTCATTACTACTGACATCAGTGGTCTCATTACTACTGAGATTAGTGGTCTCATTACTACAGACATCAGTGGTCTCATTACTACTGACATCAGTGGTCACATTACTACTGACATCAGTGGTCACATTACTACAGACATCAGTGGTCACATTACTACTGACATCAGTGGTCACATAACTACTGACATCAGTGGTCACATTACTACTGACATTAGTGGTCACATTACTACTGACATCAGTGGTCTCATTACTACTGATATCAGTGGTCTCATTACTACTGACATCAGTGGTCTCATTACTACTGACATCAGTGGTCCCATTACTACTGACATCAGTGGTCCCATTACTACTGACATCAGTGGTCTCATTACTACTGGCATCAGTGGTCTCATTACTACTGACATCAGTGGTCTCATTACTACTGACATCAGTGGTCTCATTACTACTGACATCAGTGGTCTCATTACTACTGACATCATCGGTCTCATTACTACTGACATCAGTGGTCTCATTACTACTGACATCAGTGGTCTCATTACTACTGACATCAGTGGTCTCATTACTACTGACATCAGTGGTCTCATTACTACTGACATCAGTGGTCTCATTACTACTGACATCAGTGGTCTCATTACTACTGACATCAGTGGTCTCATTACTACTGACATCAGTGGTCTCATTACTACTGACATCAGTGGTCTCATTACTACTGACATCAGTGGTCTCATTACTACTGACATCAGTGGTCTCATTACTACTGACATCAGTGGTCTCATTACTACTGACATCAGTGGTCTCATTACTACTGACATCAGTGGTCTCATTACTACTGACATCAGTGGTCTCATTACTACTGACATCAGTGGTCCCATTACTACTGACATCAGTGGTCTCATTACTACTGACATCAGTGGTCTCATTACTACTGACATCAGTGGTCTCATTACTACTGACATCAGTGGTCTCATTACTACTGACATCAGTGGTCTCATTACTACTGACATCAGTGGTCTCATTACTACTGAGATTAGTGGTCTCATTACTACTGACATCAGTGGTCTCATTACTACTGACATCAGTGGTCTCATTACTACTGACATCAGTGGTCTAATTACTACTGACATCAGTGATCTCATTACTACTGACATCAGTGGTCTCATTACTACTGACATCAGTGGTCTCATTACTACTGACATCAGTGGTCTCATTACTACTGACATCAGTGGTCTCATTACTACTGACATTAGTGGTCACATTACTACTGACATCAGTGGTCTCATAACTACAGACATCAGTGGTCTCATTACTACTGACATCAGTGGTCTCATTACTACTGAGATTAGTGGTCTCATTACTACAGACATCAGTGGTCTCATTACTACTGACATCAGTGGTCACATTACTACTGACATCAGTGGTCACATTACTACAGACATCAGTGGTCACATTACTACTGACATCAGTGGTCACATAACTACTGACATCAGTGGTCACATTACTACTGACATTAGTGGTCACATTACTACTGACATCAGTGGTCTCATTACTACTGATATCAGTGGTCTCATTACTACTGACATCAGTGGTCTCATTACTACTGACATCAGTGGTCCCATTACTACTGACATCAGTGGTCCCATTACTACTGACATCAGTGGTCTCATTACTACTGGCATCAGTGGTCTCATTACTACTGACATCAGTGGTCTCATTACTACTGACATCAGTGGTCTCATTACTACTGACACCAGTGGTCTAATTACTACTGACACCATCGGTCTCATTACTACTGACATCAGTGGTCTCATTACTACTGATATCAGTGGTCTCATTACTACTGACATCAGTGGTCTCATTACTACTGACATCAGTGGTCTCATTACTACTGACATCAGTGGTCCCATTACTACTGACATCAGTGGTCTCATTTTCTACTGACATCAGTGGTCTCATTACTACTGACATCAGTGGTCTCATTACTACTGACATCAGTGGTCTCATTACTACTGACATCAGTGGTCTCATTACTACTGACATCAGTGGTCTCATTACTACTGACATCAGTGGTCTCATTACTACTGACATCAGTGGTCTCATTACTACTGACATCAGTGGTCTCATTACTACTGACATCAGTGGTCTCATTACTACTGACATCAGTGGTCTCATTACTACTGACATCAGTGGTCTCATTACTACTGACATCAGTGGTCTCATTACTACTGACATCAGTGGTCTCATTACTACTGACATCAGTGGTCTCATTACTACTGACATCAGTGGTCTCATTACTACTGACATCAGTGGTCTCATTACTACTGACATCAGTGGTCTCATTACTACTGACATCAGTGGTCTCATTACTACTGACATCAGTGGTCTCATTACTACTGACGTCAGTGGTCTCATTACTACTGACATCAGTGGTCTCATTACTACTGACATCAGTGGTCACATTACTACTGACGTCAGTGGTCTCATTACTACTGACATCAGTGGTCTCATTACTACTGAGATCAGTGGTCTCATTACTACTGACATCAGTGGTCTCATTACTACTGACATCAGTGGTCACATTACTACTGACATCAGTGGTCTCATTACTACTGACATCAGTGGTCTCATTACTACTGACATCAGTGGTCTCATTACTACTGACATTAGTGGTCTCATTACTACTGACATCAGTGGTCTCATTACTACTGACACCAGTGGTCTCATTACTACTGACATCAGTGGTCACATTACTACTGACATCAGTGGTCTCATTACTACTGACATCAGTGGTCTCATTACTACTGACATCAGTGGTCTCATTACTACTGACATCAGTGGTCACATTACTACAGACGTCAGTGGTCTCATTACTACTGACGTCAGTGGTCTCATTACTACTGAGATCAGTGGTCTCATTACTACTGACATCAGTGGTCTCATTACTACTGACATCAGTGGTCTCATTACTACTGACATCAGTGGTCTCATTACTACTGACATCAGTGGTCTCATTACTACTGACATCAGTGGTCTCATTACTACTGACATCAGTGGTCTCATTACTACTGACATCAGTGGTCTCATCAAGCTGAATAGCAAAGAATTTACTGTCATTTATAGAAGAAACTTAAGAAAGGACTTGTTACCAGCCATTGCCGGCCAAAGTAGATGTTCTGTATTTCATAACTTTTGCTGACAAAGGTATACATACAACTTTTGCTGACAAAGGTATACATACAACTTTTGCTGACAAAGGTATACATACAACTTTTGCTAACAAAGGTATACATGGATCATACAGTGAGTAACTCTAAATGCGGTATTCCTCTCAATGTCAAAAGCCGAAAATGTTGTTAATAAACCGCGCTTTTATAAATATACGTACACATGATGGAATTTGATGTTTTAAATTAAAAAATTAAAATTAAAATATTACGTCTTAAATTAGACTGTTTTACCCCAAGGGATTCCTTTTCTACTCCAAATGGGGTCATTTACTCCTGTCCGCTGACCCCTGCTTGAACCATTAACGTTCACTTAAAGGCAGACTGTCAGAAGAATTTAAAATTAAAACTGGAGTAAAGTCTTTAGTGTTATGTTGCGTCAAAATGGAGGATGTGTCGAAAACCGAGGTTGAGAAAAAGTGGTTGTTCGAGGAGATGGTGATGGATGGGGCTAGAGGTGTTAAGATTTGGGGCTTGAGATAATGAGAGATGGTGATGGATGGGGCTAGAGGTGTTAAGATTTGGGGCTTGAGGTAATGAGAGATGGTGATAGATGGGGTTAGAGTTGTTAAGATTTGGGGCTTGAGGTAATGAGAGATGGTGATAGATGGGGTTAGAGGTGTTAAGATTTGGGGCTTGACGTAATGAGAGATGGTGATATATGGGGTTAGAGGTGTTAAGATTTGGGGCTTGAGGTAATGAGAGATGGTGATTGATGGGGCTAGAGGTGTTAAGATTTGGGGCTTGAGGTAATGAAAGGTGGGGAGAGGTGCGTAACTAATTGGTGAGAGGTGGCTCCCTATAGGTTGTGGTCTGTCACATCAAACATGATCTTTCATCCCTTCACACGCAACCCCGGGACCTAAAATTAAAAAAAAATAATAATTAAAACACAACACATTTCGCCTCTTTCATTTCTTAAAAAAAAACAACCCACAAATGTTATTCAAATTAACACTATGGTGATGGACTATGGTGATGACTACATTTAAAATAAAACCAGCAGTCCATAAACACAGGTCGCCGTGCACCACAAACAGAAGGTGACGACAAACGCCATCGTATTGACCCTAGCACTGAGGTCCCGGGGGCCGTCTCCCCAAGCCCTGTACACTGTCGACCGTTGGTCTTGAAATGATGGGTCGCGGTCAAGAGCTTGCACCACGTGGGAGGGATTTTTTAATAAGTTGTCCCGTGTTGTTGCCACTGTTTCCCGTACAGCCATCGGCTTGTTGACGTCTGCTTGAATCCCCCCCAGATATCGATTCCCGAGTTCGAGGGTTGTTTCTGGATGCGTACATGCCTGAAAACTTGATTGAAATAAAAACAACTGATTTAAAACGCTGTTTCTTTACAATAGTAATAATAGAAATTAAAGGTGTTCAAAGTTCAAACAGCTTCCAATGAAATAGACACCGTCATTTTTATTGGTCATGTGTGTAAGTGTCCCGGATGCAGTTGTTCGATAACGTCCTATGTTAAAGAGAGGCCGGGCCCCTTTCTGACTGTTTAAAAAAAATAATTATTTGTTTGATGAATTAAAACAACAACATTACAGACGCTCATTTAGCAAAAGATTCGCGCGTCCTACGTTCTTATAAAAACGCACAGACCATGTTGGTCTGTTGGCTAGTGACGCAGCAAACACGGATTCTGCTTCATAGCTTTTTGTGGCACAATTCCCAACCGCCTTTGTTTCCCTATCTGGTGTCAGGTATCCCATTCGGAGCTAGGTGGACTCAAGGACACCCATAGCCCCATGGGCGTCGCTTGGAATTTTTCCAGGGGGGGGGCAAAAAAAATCCCACTTTTTTATTTTATTTTAACTGGCAATGCCATACAGGTACAATTTTCAATTAAATTCAAGTTCAGTATAAAATAAGGGTTGAAAAAAGCCTTAGAAATTAATAAGACTTACAAATTAGTGCTGTAATATTTAAAATACAAAATTTATTAATGCATTTAATAAATTATTTTTTTTATCTCAAATGTAGGGGGGGGGCGCAAATGCCCCCTTCCCTACGCCCATGCATAGCCCCGAGAACAAAACTAATAATAATTTGATAATTTATATAGCGCAGTACCCCAGAAAGCAACTGGGTTCACATCGCTTTACATAAAATTAGTAACACTCATAATATAGTAGTTATCAATTCATACAACGTAAAACATTCATACCATTAATTCAACATATAATGACATAACGGTACATATAAGCTACGTTGATCTTTTAAAGAAAATTTTGAATTTTGTTTAATTAATTTTGAAAATAAAGTTTGAAGAGATGTTTGTTTTAACGAAAGTAATGGGGGTGAGACTGCAATCAGGCTTTTAAAAAGGTAAATGCATAAAATAAAAACAGGGTATTAGTAGGCCTGACAGGACGTAACACAACAGCGAACGTTTCGGCAAAGAGCCTTCTTCAACGGACAAATAGTACACAAATGAAACGAATAAAACGAAATAATAGAAAAAAACACTTAGCTGCGGTGATCTTTACTGGACTACTTGGATTTCACCGCAGCTAAGTGTTTTTTTCTATTATTTCGTTTTATTCGTTTCATTTGTGTACTATTTGTCCGTTGAAGAAGGCTCTTTGCCGAAACGTTCGCTGTTGTGTTACGTCCTGTCAGGCCTACTAATACCCTGTTTTTATTTTATGCATTTACCTGTTTGTTTTAACGCAGTTTTGAAGGCATTAGTAGTTTGAGTACTGCGAATGGTAGAGAATTCCATTGTTTTGGGGGCACAAAAAGAGAAAGACCTTTCACCAACTGTTTTAGTTTCATTCAAAAGATTGTTTTTAACGTTGTGGAAAAATGAGTTACGGAAGATCAATGTGTGTGGAGAGCTGTGGTTCATTTATTATTATATATTTTAATACTCACAGTATCGCAAACTCACGACTAAGGTCTATCTTAAAAACAACACAAAATTTGATAGATATGTATAACACAACAATTGGTTATTGGGTTCTGATTTGGTTTAAATTTATTTATGATTTCGAAAGGGGCGAAGACACGCTTTGTCACTTGAAAGCCGAAGTCTTTTTATAGATCATTCGGGAATTAAGTTTGAACAATTTCATTAAGATCTTTGTTAATTCTACGTTGATGTGAGTCAGCTTGGTGAATTGGTACGTACGATTTTGATGACACATATTGAGAAACTATGGGGCAAAAGATGTCCAAAAGTAAACAGGTTTCATTTTGAAATTCTACGCGTAACGGACTTAACGGTCGAAAACACGGTCGTCAACGTTCGCCATGTTAAACCTTCTCTTTTATGAACCCGTCTTCACGAAATTTGTTGGGCGGTATCACTGCTCTAACAGATACCGTTGACCGTACTTATTTCGTTGTTATGACGTCATTGTCATTCGCTATATTGAACCCTTCTAGTGGTCTTTATACTTATGGTCCCATCTTCCAGAAATTTGATACGCGGGTTCTCAACACTAACTGAAATCCTAATTTTCCGCTTTAGATCGCGCGGGTATTTTCGTAGTTAGTAATAATACTCATTGAGACATGCCGTTTTCCGCTTTGTGGGTTCCACGCATTACACAGCCGCCTAACTAGTGTTAGGTAACCATTCACAGCTGGGTGACTCAGGGACGCCATAGGCCCTATGAACAAATCCTTGCCTTCACATGGATTCGAACCCGTGACCATCGGTGCGCCAGTCGAGCGCGCTGCCACTCGACCACCACGTGACTAACCCTATGGGAAATACCTCCGATCGCTTGTGCAGAGCCTCCATTACAATGGTGAGCAGCACGATCAGGGCAGCGTTGGCGATGAGGAGAAACAGGTAGATGGTCAGTCTCGGCTGGAGGGAGGATGTCTTGGGTAACATCTCAGACACGGTAGACATGAACATTACCTGGGCCAATAGTATTGTGATACCTGGGACAGCACATTAAAAAAATTTTTAAAAAAAAACTTTAATAAAAAGACATTTCTACTAGTGACAGTATTTAAAACACATTGGCATAATTATGCCACTACCTTTGCTAGGAGCACTGTGCCTCAAGAGTTTATAGGCTCATATATCAGATATTGTCTGTGCATACAGCACCGTGCCTCAAAAGTTTATAGGGTCATATATTAGATATTGTCTGTGCATACAGCACCGTGCCTCAAAAGTTTATAGGGTCATATATTAGATATTGTCTGTGCATACAGCACCGTGCCTCAAAAGTTTATAGGGTCATATATTAGATATTATCTGTGCCTACAGCACCGTGCCTCAAAAGTTTATAGGGTCATATATTAGATATTGTCTGTGCATACAGCACCGTGCCTCAAAAGTTTATAGGGTCATATATTAGATATTGTCTGTGCATACAGCACCGTGCCTCAAAAGTTTATAGGGTCATATATAAGATATTATCTGTGCCTACAGCACCGTGCCTCAAGAGTTTATAGGCTCATATATAAGATATTATCTGTGCCTACAGCACCGTGCTTCAAGAGTTTATAGGCTCATATATAAGATATTATCTGTGCCTACAGCACCGGGCCTCAAGAGTTTATAGGCTCATATATAAGCTATTATCTGTGCCTACAGCACCGTGCCTCAAGAGTCTATAGGCTCATATATAAGATATTATCTGTGCCTACAGCACCGTGCCTCAAGAGTTTATAGGCTCATATATAAGATATTATCTGTGCCTACAGCACCGTGATAACTTGGTATTGCATTTCCGTACTAGTGAAGTTGGTTGATACATATAAATTATTATAAAAAAATTCCGTATAATGTACAACTCAAATCAATCCTATTCATAAAAAATACTCAAGATCATGTCATTCAGAGCGAACCTTCAAGATCGAATTTATCAAAACCTATCATCCCCAAGTTCTGATGGAATTTAGTAGAGCAGTGCTTCTCAAAGTGGTGGTCCGTGGACCGGTGCCGGCAGGGGCGAATTAAGACTGCACGGGGCCCTGACTGCAATTCAAACTGGGACCCTATCCAGCCACCGTCCCTTTAAATAAAATTATTGCTAGCAGCTAATATAAGATTTTAACTAAATAGTCCATTGGTTAATTCTCATACCTTTCTGTACTACGGGATCTGCTTTCCCAGCCAAAAAGATTATTCACGAAAAAGACTGAACACGAAGAAATAACTGTTTGCCGGTATCCTAAAATTGAGTGTAAAAAGACAAATGAAAAAAAAACAACATTTCCACGCCGGAATCGATCGCATGGCCTCTTGCACCGCAAACCGACACACTTTCACAAGACAAGACGAGCTAGTCGAAAAATGTAAATAAAAAAAATCTAAACAATATTCTTTAATATTTTCTGTTAGTGACCCTATAAAATCAGGGTTTTCGATTGCTAAGACTATCGGTTCCGAATAGCCATTAGATTAATAGATAATATTTATTAATTTATTTAATTTAGGATGTTTTCAGGAATGCATGCAAACATTTGGCCACCTTTATTATAAAATATACTAAATTTGGGGGTCCCTAAATCATCGGGGGTCCCTGGCTTTAGCCCGTTCAGCCCCCCCCCACTTAATCCGCCATAGGGTGCCGTTCCGCAGAAGTTACCAAGAAAGGACAGAAAATATAATTATAATCCTCCACTTCCAACAGTTAGTACTAAACATAAAGAATATGTCAATTTTTCTGTCATAAGCACATAAAATGAAATAATAAAATGATATAATGTACATTTCGCTACCATGTCAATAAAGATAAAATAAAGCACCCGTCCCTGGAGCAAAGGAAAAAAATTCCTGCCGGTCCGACATATTAAAAAGTTTGAGAAGCACTGTAGCAGAGGGCTCTTGGAGCTGTTGGAAAATTCTGAATGACGGCTCTTGGCACGAGATAATTCAAGTCTCTTATCTTCTTATCTTATCGTATCTATACAGACGCTCCTTCTATGCAGAAGATATTTACGTCCACAGACCATGACAGATGATCTGTTGGCAAGTGATGCAGCGGTCACAGGCCACGGCTTTGTGGGTTCCACGCATTACCCAGCCGCCTAACTAGTGTTAGGTACCCATTCAGAGATGTGTGACTCAGGGACGCCCTAGGCCCCATGAACAAATCCTTGCCTTCACATGGATTCGAACCCGTGACCATCGATACGCCAGTCGAGCGCGCTGCCACTCGACCACTTATAACATCATTAAAAGCAGTTACACTCAAAGTGTTGGTCCACGGACCGGTACCGGGCCGCATAAGTTATCAATAAAGCCAGACAAATATAAGTATTATCTTCCATTTGTAACAATTAAAAATAAACCTAAATTGAACATGTCAATTTTCTGCACTAAGCATATAAAATGAAACAAATAAAGTAAAATAAGTTACATTTCGCTATTTGTAACGTACTATCGTATTCTATTAGTTTTGATTTTAATTTAGATTTTTATTGTATTTATTTTTTAACTGAAGAAGACATTTTGCATATACGTTTAATGTTTTGTGGCGTCCTTTCAGTTCAGGCTCAGGCTGAACCATTTTATATAACATAAAAAATAAAAAAACTTTACTACAGTAATTACTAACTAGCACTAATTTTTTCCCCTGTGTCGACACCGATGAAGAAGACGAAGAGATTCAGGAAATAGATGATCATGACGGGCAGAATGATGGCAAAAAGAAAGTAGGAAGGATGTCTTTTCAGGGTGAAGGTTATCTGAAAAGAAACGAGCGGAAATTTGTCAAATATTAATTAAAAATGGTAAATTTCATCATTTGCTATATTAGGACAGCGGATAAAGTGTAATTCCTGTCTTATTGTGATGCGCTAAACACACAATCACAAGAGAGAAGAATAAATGCACAATACATAATTAAAACTAAGATCCTTAAATCGTCAAAAATCGCTAAACACGCTATAGCTTAGGGCCCCCGCCTTCTTGGGGGGGGGATTTTTGTTTTCATATTTGGCACTGACATAGAATATCTGGACTTCAAAAGGGCCCCCATATCACGAAGTCTAAATATGGCCCTGACAGGACAGCATTAAACGTGGGGAACGTCATTCAATCAGGGGCGTCGCTTTCCCTTGTTTATGAGCATCACATCTTGTAATTAAATATGATCTGTTGTCTGAAAGAGGAA
Source organism: Ampullaceana balthica (assembly GCA_944989445.1). Classification (NCBI taxonomy): domain Eukaryota; kingdom Metazoa; phylum Mollusca; class Gastropoda; family Lymnaeidae; genus Ampullaceana; species Ampullaceana balthica. The sequence goes on from CALYLW010002069.1 coordinate 61,463, forward strand.
CTCTAGGATCATTTTTGTGCCATCGCCGCCTTCCATTTGAATCATAAGAAATATTTTAGTGTATATTTGATATTTTGTTTTAAAATATCTTTTATATAATACATTAATGGCTGGATTTGTCAATAAATCAAGAATGAACATCGGTTGTTTATTGTTAAAATTAATTTTGTAGAAAGCATTTTTTAAATTGTCGGAATAAAATGTTGCTTCAAAGTTACGTAACTTTTTCCTTGGTAGTCATAAACATTGAATCATATTATCTTACTAGTATGTTTGAGAATGAAAAACCATCCTCAACTGACGTCACAGTCTCAAGATTCACGAACAACAACTCCCAATGACCGTTTTCCAAGTAGAGCATTTTCGCTCTCGTTTCGTCCCCTGGGAAGAAGATGACTTTTCTGATGTCAAAGTTCATGGATGCAAACTGAAATTAGAGAATTACAACATAACAAGATACGACCCGTGGCGTAGCATACGCCGCAGCCTTGCTCATCATAGATAGTCAAAACAGCGGACAGGGGGGGGGTGAGAGAACGGACACAAACAACAGCATGAAGTAATTAAAAAATAAACAACCCCGTAAAAATATTTGACTATAAATCCCTTTTATATGAGACAGAACTTAAAGTATTGATATGTTCAATATAATACGCAACACGCGACAAACATGTACAGACTGAAACCGACTGATCTCCTCTTGCTGTAAAACCTTGGGGGGGGGGCAGGTGTGGTCATCGATGGCTGGCGTGAACTCAAATTTAAACACTTTCAATGTTCCTTACCGAGCAATCCATGTTTTTACCTTTAAAGTGCAGGTCTGGACATCAAACGGGTATTTGGTCAGATCTAGCAGACACGAACTCGTCAACAGTCCACCGGGATCCCAGAACACCGTGCCGTCTGAAAGAACTTTGAGGGATCTGTAAAACGTGAAACCCTGGGAAATTTGTAATAATGATAAAAGATGTTTGTGTGAATTTTATGTTCTTATTTTTAGGGTCTTGTAATTTTGACATATAACAACCAGCCTCATTTTGACATATAACAACCAGCCTCATTTTGACATATAACAACCAGCCTCATTTTGACATATAACAACCAGCCTCATTTTGACATATAACAACCAGCCTCATTTTGACATATAACAACCAGCCTCATTTTGACATATAACAACCAGCCTCATTTTGACATATAACAACCAGCCTCATTTTGACATATAACAACCAGCCTCATTTTGACATATAACAACCAGCCTCTATTTGACATATAACAACCAGCCTCATTTTGACATATAACAACCAGCCTCATTTTGACATATAACAACCAGCCTCATTTTGAGATATAACAACCAGCCTCATTTTGACATATAACAACCAGCCTCATTTTGACATATAACAACCAGCCTCATTTTGACACATAACAACCAGCCTCATTTTGACACATAACAACCAGCCTCATTTTGACATATTACAACCAGCCTCATTTTGACATATAACAACCAGCCTCATTTTGACATATAACAACCAGCCTCATTTTGACATATAACAACCAGCCTCATTTTGACATATAACAACCAGCCTCATTTTGACATATAACAACCAGCCTCATTTTGACATATAACAACCAGCCTCCAAATAAATATTATTCCCAGAAACTGAGGACTGCCGGGCTGACATCTACATAATTTACATAACAAATTAGACGAATCACTAAGGGAAGACTTGTAAGGGAAGACTTAAATAATAGGTTGCTAGGGGGACTCATGAACAGGTTGCTAGGGGCACTCATCAACAGGTTGCCAGGGGGACTCATCAACAGGTTGCCAGGGGGACTAAACTCTACCGGTTGCAAGGAGGACTAAACGCTACAGGTGGCCAGGGTAAAAGTTCGTGACTCACGAGATGTCGCCTTTGAACAGATCCCGGTCTCCCAGTGTGTTCATGAGTATCAGCCTTGGTCTCCAGATGTCTTCTGGCCTGGGGTAGATGGTCGTCACGTTGTTGTAGTCTGATTCGTTCCACTGGAAGATCTGGATGGGTCGTGACAAGAGATAAAGAGTTAGAATTAGATGACGTTCAGCAAGATGGCGCTGGATGCGTTGTGACAAGAGATAAAGAGTTAGATTTAGATGACATACAGCAAGATGGCGCTGGATGGGTCGTGACAAGAGATAAAGAGTTAGACGACATACAGCAAGATGGAGCTGCATTACTTATTAATATACATCGTCTTACCGTTTATGACAACATACTAATAGTTCTGTCTTAAATTTAATTAATAAAATTCAAAAAACAAAATGTCGTGTAGTTATCAAAATGTCATTTAATTAACAAAATACATACACAATTCTCTCAGTAACATGTCGGTTAGGCAAAAATAAAATATTTTCAAACAAATGCGTTTGGTGCAGAATATTTTAAATCTGCATATGAATTTTTATTTAATGATTTGTTTAATATGTGGTGTAATATGTTTTGTAATATGTGGTGTAATATGTTGTGTAAAATGTGGTGTTTAAAAAAAGGAGCTCAGAGGCATGAAATTTTTTTTGCAGCTGCACAATCTTAACCATAGTTCCCAAAAAATTTAACCTTATAAATGACCATTCAACAAGAATATCTCTTATAATTCACCAAACACCTCACCCATCTTTTATCAAAACATCTCTCTTCTAGTTCCCCGAAAAATACCACCCATAGTTTACCAAACACATTACCTCATCCTTACCTCATCCTTACCTCATCCTTACCTCATCCTTACTGTAACTATTACTATATATGTTTCTCTTTATGTAGGCGTTCTGACAGTACATGATCTTGTGCACAATAATTCACTGAAGAATTCGTTTATCCAAAACAACTTTAATATATATATATATTGTACACATAGATATCATTTGAGGTAATATAACGTGGAAATCTTGAGTCATACACCATACATCTTTCCTCGACGGAAATCTACACATAACTGTTCGCCCAACACTTTCAACCAATAGAAATGCTCCTTTCTTCCCGCGTTTCTTATACATGTGACCTTACGTCACAAAATTATGTTAATCACACGTGACATTCACCCCCATCCTTCAAAAAAAATGTTTATGAAATACAAAATTTTTGGTCTTCATAAAATCAAATCAATCTATATCTATATTCAAATATTCATCATCAATGAACATTCATTTGTCTTACATACAACATCTGGATATAGAATCAATAAGAAAAAATCTGTAGGACTGCAACAGCCTAAACATAAAAAATAATGAGACAAAATCTGTAGGACTGCAACCGTCTACCTGTGCTGAAAAAATTGAAACTGAAATTTTTAACACATCTGTAATTTTGTGTAACTAAAATATTTTAAACACTCAATATTATTAAAATTAACTAATAATCCAGTGGAATTCAAACACTGTTCCTTGTCCATTGTTCAACAAATAAAAATATTAATATAATTACAGTCTCTGTTTGTATCCTTTAGGAATTCACAGACTAATGTTAATATAGTCTCTTATTTTATTATTTAGTAATTCACAGAATGTCTTTTTAATACAGTCTCTTGTTTTATCAGTTAGGAATTCACAGAGTGTCTTTATTTATTGTCATTCTACTTAATATGTCTGCAACCACATTGTCCTTTTCCCTTCACAGGTTTAATGTCAAATTTGTAGTCGGCTAATAGCATAGCCTAGTTCAAAGATAGTCATTCTTCAATTGACGAGTATGAATTCAAATCGATGGGCTTTGAATGTTTCTTCAGACTGTTAAATGTTCAATAATTCACCAACCATGACTTCGATTATGTCCATTCACAATATCAATTCCAGCATCTTGAATCAGTTTCTTAGCTTTTGAGATGTCATTTTTGCTTCCTGATAGTTCAATAGAATTTCGACCATATGAGTCACTGTCAGAAACTTTTATCTGAAAAATATTTTTTGTATCTGTGTCTTTGATTTTGCTTAATACACAACCAATTGTTCTTCCTAATTCAGATGATTTCTGACAAATGGTTTCAGATTCACTAGTACCATCTCTTTCTCTGCTACTATGGTCTTCATTTCTTTTATCATATATTACTTGATTTTTAATAGTGGCTAAAGTGTCACTAGTTTTGTCTGTGCTCGATTTAACTTTATTATTTTTCTATCATTCATGTCTTGGTTTTCATTCTTTCTCCATGGTTGATCATAATTTCTTTTTCTGGAGTCAAAATTGTATTTGCCTCTCCATGATCTTCTGCTTTGATTATAATCTCTATTTATGGAATTATGATTATTTCTTTCTCTCCATGATTGTCTTTCTTGATCATAATCTCTGTGTCTGGAATTATGATTATATTTTTCTCTCCATGATTGTCTATCTTGATCATAATCTCTATGTCTGGAATTGTGATTATATTTTTCTTTCCATGCTTGTCTATCTTGATCATAATCTCTATGTCTGGAATTATGATTATATTTTTCTCTCCATGATTGTCGATCTTGATCATAATCTCTATGTCTGGAATTATGATTATTTCTTTCTCTCCATGATTGTCTTTCTTGATCATAATCTCTATGTTTGGAATTATGATTATATTTTTCTTTCCATGATTGTCGATCTTGGTCATAATCTCTGCGTCTGGAATTATGATTATATTTTTCTCTCATACATCTATCTAATCATAATCGTTATGTTTGGAATTATGATATTTTTCTTTCCATGCTTGTCTACCTTTGTTTTCAAAGTGATCTTGTCTTGATCTTTCTTCTGTTTTCTTTCGTATAGAGCTGACATTAGGTGACACCCTATTTGGTTTTCCTTTATTGTGGTAACGCTGCTTAGCGATATGTGCTGGCTTGTTACAGTACCAACAAATAGTTTGTCTGTTGCCTTGGTTTGGCAGATTCTGGTTTCTCATACCTTGCCTTTTTCTTGACTTTTAATTTGTATTGCTGCAAATATGTCTTGTCTCTTAACCATTTTTTCTTTCTGTTCAGCTTTTCTTTTTCTACAGCAATTCTTTGATTTTCTATTTCTTCAGCTTTTCTTAGCTGCTCTTTTAATTTGGCTATTTGTCGCATCTCTTCTTTTTCAATTATGAATCTTTGCCTCTTTTCTTCTCTGGCTATTTTTAGCTTTTCTATTTCTTCATCTTCAGCTAATTGTACTTGTTCTTCAATGAAATCTCTCATTTCTTTTCCCTTTAGTCCGATCTCTTTAGCTATGGCGGTGAATTCCTTGTAGTAATCCATGTTTTGTTTGATTGAATAATATGAGTTAAGCAATTTGGTAAGGAATTTAGGTATATGTTGATAAAGTTATAAATCTTCCAAATGAAAAATCTTGAATTCAAAATGTTAAGTTCAAATAAGTGACACGTCTAAACCATGAAATCTAGTATTGACAAGATGAGACAACAAAAAGAATCCTCACACGGGATCTTTAGTATACTTTATATATACGGTCCCTCAGATTGACAAAATATATCTAATGGTCCAATCGTTTTGAATAAAAGTCACTTGGTTAAAATTTCAATTTTTGAGTAGTTTTTAAACAATTTAGTTCACTCCATTAATCCAAAATTGCAATTATCAAACTCTTCACACAATGAATGGATAAAAATTCCGTTTCTTTATTTATAATTCACACTTCATAATTAATAGTCCATAGCCTTCCAAGTTCCAGGTTATGTTTACAAATATTTCCTGGAATCAACTAGCATTGAGCTTGTTGACGTCACGACCTATATATGTTCACCGTGTGTCACCATTCAGTAAGCCTACACAACGCAGATTCCAGCACTGTGTAGTATACTTGTACTGTCGTCGACTGTGACGTAGAACAAACTAGGCGACCTAGTTGTATACACCGCACGCCGTGACCATGTGCCTGTATGCCGCCATTTTGAAATATTCTTGTATTTTCATTGAACCACAAAAGTTTATTCACAGCTTCTTACGAACTTGAATATTCAAAAAATACGATAGCTGCTAATATTTCTTATTTTAATGAATACTTTCCTTTTTGGAAATATCCAATACTTATTTCCACGAAACCTTCTTCTTAAAATCTTTTGTACTGTGTTCACATAGAACTTTTACTTCTGCACCAATGTAACTATAACTATGTCACATTCTATGGCGGATTGAGGGGGGGGGGCTGAACGGGCTAAAGCCAGGGGCCCCCGATGATTTGGGGCCCCCAAACTTAGCATATTTTATAATAAATGTGGACAAATGTATACATGAATTGCTGAAAATATGATAAATTAATAAAATCTCATGTATTAAAATGATCTCTTTTCCCACACGATAGTCTTAGCAGTCAAAAAACCTGATTTGATAGGCTCAATAACAGAAATTATTAAAGAATATTATATATATATTTTAAATTGATAATCCTAAATGAGATCTCGTGGCCGAATGTGAAATACTAAGGCTTCTGGTGCAAGCGGTGGCGGGTTCGATCCCCGGTTGAGGTGTGAAATTTTTTTTCCAGGTGTTTTTTAATTTATAAAATTGTCTTTTACACTCAATTTTAGGATACCGGCAAAAAGTTATTTCTTCAAATTCGATTTTTTTCATGAATAATCATTTTGGATGAATATTTACAAGTTACAGTCTTATATTAGCTGCTAGCAATCATTTTATCTAAAGGTACACTGGCTGGATAGGGCCCCAGTTTGAATTGCAGCCAGGGGCCCCGTGCAGTCTTAATCCGCCCCTGGTCACATTATTAATCTTAGGGCACTATTATCCGCTGAAGAATTCGTTTATCCAAAACAACTTTAATATATATATATTGTACACATAGATATCATTTGAGGTAATATAACGTGGAAATCTTGAGTCATACACCATACATCAGTGGTTCTTAACCTTTTGAAGTCGGGGAGCACTTTTGATCATGACAAAAATTTGGGGAGCACCAAAATCAAGGAGTAAAAAAAAACAAAAAAATACACATACATAAGACTTTTATCAAAAATAAAACATTATGACATAAGAGTTTAAAATTATAACATGACAAACAAATTTTTAATAAACATAAATTTAATAAGTAAAAAAATAACATTGAGCAAAATTTAATTCAGAAAAATAAAAAGATTTAATGTGAAACCTGAGCTTGACGGGTTTTACACATTTCAGTGATATTAGGCCTAATTTTAGAAATAGCTACCCTCAATTCTTCATCTAAATTAGTAAGTGTTGCTCGTTTTTTAAGTTTTTATGTTGGCGACTATCGAGAAACCGAGTTCACACAAATATGATGTTAAAAATTGCAACAAGATTTTAAGTGACGTCATTGAGAGAGCTGAGTATTCTTCTTGCACAAAGATCTAAAATTCCTCCAGAACCATTTCGGAAAATTTTATTTTAAGTGTACGATCCGATGATAGGTTGATTAATTCTTCTTGGTATGACAACTTACTATTTGATGTATTAACCGTGGCAAAGGGATTACGTATCCAGTCATATGTTTCTACTTTTATTGATGGAAAACAAAATTCAATATTTTCTTCTAATCAAGTTAAATGCTCTGTTACTGCTGAAATAATTTCGTCGGTAGTGTTATCATTAAGAGAAGGAAAGATATCTACTTTCTTTTTCTACAACAAACGATTTTTCCAAAAAATAACTTTTTTCCGAAGGCTGTCAATTTGTCGGTCGAAGTTAAAATTTTTTCTTTTCTTCCTTGAAGGCTGGTATTAGCACAATTTAAATAATAAAATATATCAGCGCTAAATATGCCAATTTAGCACACCAAATGTCATTTTGAAGATATTCCACAAAATCATCCATATTTTCATTTTGGAAAAAGGTCATCAATTCATCCTTTAGTTCTAAGAAACGACGTAACACTTTTCCTCTGGATAAACATATCACTTCACAATGCAAAAGCAAAGATTCGTACTTGGCTTCCATAGAGATGCAAAGATTTTTAAAGAAGCGTATTTTCAAAGGTCTCGATTTTATGAAGTTTACCATATTTACAACTTTGTCTAGCACAGGTTTTAATGCTATTGGTAATGTTCTGGACACCAGAGATTCTCTGTGCAAAAACAGTGAGTAGATATAATATTGGCGTTTCTTTTCTTGGCGAGAGTCACAAACCCTTTTAATGACCCTACCATTGTTGGAGCACCGTCCGTACAAATTCCCACACACAACTCTCATGATATTTTGATTACTTGTTCGAATATGAAGAATTAGAATCAAATACATCTTGTCCTGTCGAACGTTCGGTAAGCTCAAGACAGCATAGTCCCCGTTTGGACTACCTATTAAAACATTTGTACAGCTCAATCAGATAGAGTAAGTGAGTGAACAGTAAATTTGAGTTCAGAATTTCGCGGAGCACTTGCAACTACCTCGCGGAGCAAGCACAGCACCAGTGTCCGGCGTTTAGAGGAATAAGTAAAGCCACCGGTTTAGAACCAAGGCCTACATCCTTGCCTCGAACGGTTTATTTCTTACATCAGATTTGTGCGCACATACACTGGCTTAAAATGAGTATGGCTCCGGGCTTCAACGCAGGGCTTTAGAACTGGTTGAACGAGTAGGTTACTCATATTAGGAGGTAATGCAAATTGTGACACATGTCATTACTTCGCTTCGGTACTATGTACAGGTCCTATGCCGACACCTAAGCAGTACTCTGCAGTACCTAATGCAGTACCTACATCCGTTACCTCGCCATACTCTTCAGTAACCTCTGCCCGTAACCTCTACACTTTCTCAATCCTTACTCAATCCTTTTACCTCATCCTTACCTCATCCTTAACTCCATCCTTACCTCACCTTACCTATCCTTACCTCATCCTTCCACTTAAGGTTCAACGAAAGCCGGTTAATGTTGTTTGGAACCGCTCTGTCGCACCTCGTTCGTCGTCAATCAGAGATAGAATCAGATAAGGGATACCAAAATAATTAAATAGTGACCTCACGGCCGCGGCCCTGGTCCCAGAAGCATTCCGCGGTGCCGCCACGTCCAAATAGTTTGTACGGTAAACGTTGAGACAAGATCGTTGATGATGGTGAATTTGGGGAAAACTCAGCACCTCAGCTAGCCTCTACAGCGTCTGCAAACGTTGTTGAGTGGTGAAGTGTGATCCAGGAGCAGACATGAAAGGACAGAAAATGTAAACGATGAGTTGATTGCTGACATTGTAGCGCTGCTTTCATAGGGAATTAAGCGTAATCAAGGGTTAGTATTTTACTGTGATGTGTTAATTCACGGCCTTTTGCGCTTCGTGATGTATGGTGTAAAGTTGGCATTTGGAGGTGAGTTTAACACTATTGTTAGGTTAATGTCAGGTGGTTCGTTCATGGTAGTGCTTTATCGTGGCTTTAGTAATATTGAAATAAATGTTGTGGATGAGTTGCTATACCATATTGATCCAATGATCTTTGTATTATATGATACTGAGAGTGGACGGTTGTAGGGAGCGCTACCTAACTAGTGTGGCGTCCACACGCGGCCGTAGTTAAATATGAGGCCGTCACTAAATTCGGCGCGTGCCCTACTTATTTTTGCGCCTCCTAACGAAATAAATAACGTCACTAGTTGGGCACTTGTTAGTTGTAAATTTTCGCTTGTGTTTGATAAAATACGATGGTGATTTGATTAAATCTGTCATGTCTATGAAATGGGGACACTAAACGTTTTTTATCTAATTATCCATGTCATCACTAAAATACATATATCTGTATACAATACTTGTTCCCTATATCCCCACACCCTCAAACACCAA
>CALYLW010002070.1:0-71156 GCA_944989445.1 Ampullaceana balthica
GTACAGCGCGTCTTTAATTTGTAATTAATTTGCACACCTTTTGATGCACACCTTGTATTAAATATAAGATCAAACAATGACGTCATATAATATTTTTTACAGTGCTAAATCACCACACGAATTTTTAAACTGCTATAGACTGTTGTACATCGTTCCTCGGCGTTCCACATCTATCCATTCATACAGTGACTTGGGCTTTTATATTATACTAGCGTATCACCCGTCAAAAATGACGGAAGTTTTCAGCTGAAATCTATTTATTTTATAAAAAATGCACTTTTTTAGGGCACCTACGGCGCCGACCTTTTCAAAAGCCCAACTAACTTGTCCTTGTTTGATAAATACGAAATATTAAACTTTCTGAAATGTACACAAAGTATTTTATAATAGGGGTTGTAGGGCGCCTACGGCGCCCCATTTGTTTTTTTAATTTTATAATTAACCATCATCAAATCCTCTTTTTACATTGATCCCTTTTCCAAAATTAAAATACATGTATGAGCGAAAACAATGACGTCATTTAATCTTTTTTTACAGCGCATCTTTAATTTGCACACCTTTTGATGCATTGGTGCAGTAATTTGGTTTTCCCAGCTTTCTAAAATTAGTAGTGTCATGGACAGACATTGCAAATTATATTGTTTAAATAGGTTGTGCTGCGGCGCCGTGGCGCCAACTTTTTTTAGGGCGCCCATCTTTTTCAAAAGCACAACTAACTTGTCCTTGTATGATAAATACGTAATATTAAACTTCTTTAAATGTAAACAAAGTATTTTATAATAGGGGTTGTAGGGCGCCTAGGCGCCCACTTTTTTTTTGGTCAAAAGCCCAAGTAATTTATCCTTGCATGATAAATCCGAAATATTTCTGAAATGTACTTAAAGTAATTTTATAAATCACAACACGATTTTTTTAACTAATTGTTGGTGTCCAAACTTGTTGCACAGAGAGCCATATTTCTTGAAGTACAAATATGCATCAGCCGGATTAAGATAATAAACAAAAATTACAAAATATGAGACTGAGTCATGGACTTTTCAATTATATGATTTTGTTGGTAATTTGTAGAGATATATTTTTGTGGGGACCAAAGGGGAACAATATGATCTTGATTTTCGAGACTTTATAAATATCATTTTCCTATTATCATAGAAAGTACTAAAATTGGATTTAAAAATGGCCAATTTATAGTATAGTTTATATTATTTTATGCTATGTACCTTACAATAAATAAAAAATGTTGAAACAAATGTAATGTTAAAACTGTCTTAAAAGTTTAAGCACATTAATGCTAAATTGATTTCCTTTCAAAATTAACAATATTACGTTATTGATTTTTTTCCAAAAGACTTTTTAATATCTACGTTAGTAAACAATAAAATGTCATCAATTTTTGCTATCATTTGACATCATCGAATGTTGTACTTAAAACGGCGTAAAATTTCGGCTTTTCTTTAAAATATAATGTCATCGTTTTGGAAAATATCCATGAGTCAGTTTATTTATTTATTATGAGGTGGCGGGTCAGTTAAAATTTAAACGCGGGCCGCATTTGGTACGCGGGCCGGACTTTGAACACCCCTAGGTAAGTCTTAAAGTACTACTATTTTTTACACTACATTTTAACTATTTCTTCAGTCAAAACGAAGTGGTCAAAATATCTTTATTGGACAACACTACACCTGGAACGCCGATTTCAATGAGGACACCATCCTCAAACACACACTTAGCAATTATGTTCTATGACATATCTGTCCACTCGCTCTAAAAATAGAAAATTGCGTGGTTGGTTGTGACGTGTTTCGGTTTTTGGAAACGACAAACCTTCGCAGAAGACATCATGTGCTATCTACAGCCTTCGATGCTTACGTTAACACCAATCACGATGTTTTCACCGTGTCCTCGATAATTTTTTTTCCAAACCGGCTATCGGTTAAACCGTTGAACAGCTCGTTTTCAAAGGTCCCACATCATAAAAATATACGTTAAAACCATTTTTTTTTAATTCAAGGGACACTATAAAGGGAGATAATCAAATGAATTTATTGACATTTTAAAAACTATTTCTCATAATAATTATGTTCAGTTAATAAATAAATAACTAGCCGTGAATTACGGCCAATAAAACCTAACTGTTAACTGCGCGTACCTGGATCTGTCAAACAAACGCTTAAGAATAGGAATGCACAATTAAATCTGCAATCACATTTAGAGAAACCATGCTCCAGTTAATATCCGTTTTTAACCGAGATTAACATTGACGTCTGCTTTATCGCACGTCGGCTGTCTGCAATATTATAATTTAGAACCTGAAAGTAACTCTTGCATAATTTCTCTCAATAGCATTGCACATGTATATACTATATAGTATAGTTCAGGTTTAAAAGGTTAGATTAGCGTCATTTATATTTTCGAACGTTTATCCTTTTGTCAGTGTGTTATCTAAATAATACCTATCTACATACGCGTTATTGTATAAATTCTATATTTTAAGAAATATATTTTAAATTCTGTGATCAAATAACGGCTACCCTGTAGAACGGATTAACGGTCAATCAACTCACGCGCGGTCAACTCATCATCACCGAGGCAGATAGTTCCATATTTGTAAGAATCGTTCTCAGATTGTTTAACTTTCTCACAATTTGAGCAACAGCTTCATTCGTTGGAGATGCTCTTATAAGTAGGGTTGCCAGATGGCTGTCTCAAAAATACACAGAGAACGGTCCACGGGTTATTGTTGTTGATTTTATTTATTTTTCTGTGCAAGTGGAACTTAGTTGTTCAATAGTTTTATCGTGAACATCAAGTGTACGTGTGTCGGGTTGTTTTAGTGTTGACGATGTTCAACAACAACATCAAGAGTACGTGTGCCGGGTTGTTTTAGTGTTGAGGATGTTCCACACCAACATCAAGAGTACGTGTGCCGGGTTGTTTTAGTGTTGAGGATGTTCCACACCAACATCAAGTGTACGTGTGCCGGGTTGTTTTAGTGTTGAGGATGTTCCAAACCAACATCAAGTGTACGTGTGCCGGGTTGTTTTAGTGTTGAGGATGTTCCACACCAACATCAAGTGTACGTGTGCCGGGTTGTTTTAGTGTTGAGGGTGTTCCACAACAACATCAAGAGTACGTGTGCCGGGTTGTTTTAGTGTTGACGATGTTTCACACCAACATCAAGAGTACGTGTGCCGGGTTGTTTTAGTGTTGACGATGTTTCACACCAACATCAAGAGTACGTGTGCCGGGTTGTTTTAGTGTTGAGGATGTTCCACACCAACATCAAGAGTACGTGTGCCGGGTTGTTTTAGTGTTGAGGATGTTCCACAACAACATCAAGAGTACGTGTGCCGGGTTGTTTTAGTGTTGACGATGTTTCACACCAACATCAAGAGTACGTGTGCCGGGTTGTTTTAGTGTTGAGGATGTTCAACGCCAACATCTTTTGTTATTTCAAATACTCATAACTTTTCGCTTGCCGCAAATTGGGCCCCTTTGTCTAATCTGGCCGGACCGGGATGTTAGGGTTCACAGCCCCCGGACAACACTCCTGAGGACAACACTCCTGATTACGCCACAGGGTATGCGTCTACAAAAGCCAAAACGATATAGTTGTGGCGTAGAAACGAACGTTTTTTTTTAAAATTAAATTTTCCTAAAAAAACATTCACTTAAATAAACCTTTATATATAATACCACCCCAAACACACCCCCACCAATCCTTTATTAAACCTTTAATAAATTAAAAATATAAATCCTTAACTTATCAAATATATTAATAAAAAAAAAAATACAACCAAAAAAACCCCTAACCATCCCCAACCACACAAAACAAACACACTAACAATACAAACACAAAATAACACAATCAAAACAACTAATAACTACCCCATTCTAACATAAATTTAAAAACTAAAATAAATTAAAACAAAAATACCCCACCCCCACCCCTATCCAAATCCCCCACCAACAAACCAACAACAAAAAACTACCAAAAACAAACATCCAAATAAAAAATAAAACCAAAAAAAATAAAAAAAAATAATAACACCCAATACACCCAAACCACTACCCATCACCCAACAATAACCCTAACAAAAACCATACACAAAACCTCAATACACCCCCATCCCAACACAAACTACACCCCCCTTTCCCCCCACCCCCCCCTTCCCCCATTCCCAAACAAACCCCCCCAAACCAAACACCCCCCTACCCACACCCCCCCCAACCCCATCTCCCCTTCTAATTAACCACATCCCCTTCCACAAACACCACCCAAAAACCACTTATCCACACACACAACCAACCACCCCCATCTCCCCATATCCACCACCCCCCTATGACCCCAACTGAACCAACACCTACACCCATAACCACCCCCTTAAACCCCACCCTATTCCACTATAATATCACCCAACACCCAAACCACTTATCATAGTCTACTATCCAACATATCACCACTCCTATATAAATAACACACCATAATAATATAACATCCCCCCCCTCCCCTACACTTTCTATAACCAGATACGACTCTTCATTTTCCGATTGGCGTAAAAAAAACCCCCACACATACCCCAAATACCCACCCTACCCCCGATGATACCTATACCCATCCTCCCCCTTATACTCAACCCTACAACAAATCATACCGTATCCACAAACTATTCATATCGGAATATCCAAACCTTCACCCGTCACTTACAACCTACAATGCCAATAACTTTTATCCTTTTGTAACGTATGTAATTCAAATTCACGGTTTGTTATTGTTTTGTTTTTTTCACGGGATTGTTCAGTCACGCGTTGACGCGACCCATCGAAGTACCGGCGTGCTTTTGTTTACATTTTACATGTCACGCTGAGCTCGGTCAAGCGACCACCCCCGCGGTTATGAAGCAAAGTTGAGTTAAGACAGATGCATAGATGCAGTCTGTAAATATGTGTAAATACTTTTAGTTATGTCTCATATATAAGGGATTTATAGTCAAAAACTTTGTTTTTACGGGTTTGTTTTATTCTGTTGTTTTCCGGCTCCGGCTGATTCCAACTGACCAGTGAAGGGGGAAAGCGGAATTCAGAATTCGGTGTTGGCACATGAAGCTAGGAAACGTCGGTTTCGAGGAGCAGAGAGGGGAAAGTGGGTGAGTGGAGGGGGGTGGGGGCTCGAGTGGAGTCTTGATTAAACAAAAATAAAAGGGGGAAAAAACTCCATGTTGCCCGCAGCCAAGTGGGGGAAGAGAGAGGTCAGGGGGGAGGTGGGGCGCAGTGCTAGGCATTGGCGGCGGGATGCTTGCCGATAGTCGTCTGCTAGTTTTTACAAAGTAGAGAGAGAGAGAGAGAGAGAGAGAGAAGAATCTTTGTATAGTAGCCGGTAACAAACTAGGACAGTGTTGGGGGAGGGAGGGACGCCTTGATAACAAAACTACAACGGTCGGGCCTCGTGCTCTGGGTCAGTCGATGGTTCACATTTTTAAAGAATCAAAGATTGAGTTACTTCTTGTTACAGTTACTTCTTGTTACAATCTATACAGAATCAAAGATTGAACTTACTTCTGGTTACAATCTATACAGACTCAAAGATTGACTTACTACTCGTAACAATCTAAGAACTAGCCTTAACATTCCTCCCCCCCCCCACCAAAAAAAAACCCCACAAAAGAAAAGACAGCTAGGAATCATCGACAACTGTTTTAGTTCAGCTGGACATCAAGTCCGGGAAAGTTCCGTGAAAACAACTGTACAAGGTAAAACTGAGGCCTACGCGTGCCCAATAATAAGGATGTTACTTAATTTAAAAAAAACACCTTAAAAGAGCATCTCAAACACGCGGCACGCGGGCGGCACGCGGGCCACATGCGGCCCACAAAGTGGATTTCTTGTAGCCCGCCACTGCAAATTAACTTTCCAAGGATTCCAGTACATATAAAAATGTAGTTAGTAATCACCGTTGTTAGCACATTGGTAATAATGATAATTCACTTTGGTGTAAATCTTTATTGAGCTAAATTATAAATCATTGGGTTAGGTTACCGGAGGGCGGGGGAGGCGGCCCTTGACACATCTCTTAAGTGATAAAATGGCACATGCCTTCATCCGAGCGTGAGACCCCCGAGTCCTACAACAGCCTAGCCCCAGTATGATCATCAGAGCAGGTCGGTGAATACTTTTAGAAATGACACCAGAAACACTAGCCTGTCTATGTAGTAAACCCATTAACTTTTAAATTGAACTTGTAAAAGCGAGTCACATGTCTTTTTGGTATCTACTTTTATGGAAAATAAAATAATAAGAAAGGTATTTTAATAATGGAATCTCATTAAAATATTTAATTAAGGAAAATCTCAAAAGGATTTCCGTGGAAGTGGGAAAACAGCATGCACACTATGCTCCTTCGTAGCATAACTTGTTTATAATTTGCATCAAAATGTGGGCCCCTGTTATAATAGACATTTATTAAGTTTTTTGTGTTTTGATTAAATAAATGTATGCTAAGTTTTAGGTAAGAAGCCCTTGACTACAAAAGGTTGTGCTAAAGAATGCAACAGTTGACAGTTTTTTTAAAATAACTTTGCATCCCTTGAGGTTTTAGCATGAAGCAGTGGCCTCACTTTAGTGCTAACTACTGCAACCAGAAAATAATCAAGGTGTTGGGGGGGGGGTGAAAAAAATCATCAATTGCCAGTTCTCGAAAAGTTGTTTTCCTAACACATTAAAGAAAGTCCACCTGTCACAAAAGTAGGTTTCACCTGTCACAATAGTAGGTTCCACCTATCACAAGAGTAGTAGGTTCCACCTATCACAAGAGTAAGTTCCACCTATCACAAGAGTAGATTCCACTTATCACAAGAGTAGGTTCCACCTATCACAAGAGTAGGTTCCACCTATCACAAGAGTAGGGTCCACCTATCACAAGAGTAGGGTCCACCTATCACAAGAGTAGGTTCCACTTATCACAAGAGTAAGTTCCACCTATCACAAGAGTAGGTTCCACTTATCACAAGAGTAAGTTCCACCTATCACAAGAGTAGATTCCACTTATCACAAGAGTAGGTTCCACCTATCACAAGAGTAGGTTCCACCTATCACAAGAGTAGGTTCCACCTATCACAAGAGTAGGTTCCACTTATCAAAAGAGTAGGGTCCACCTATCACAAGAGTAGGGTCCACCTATCACAAGAGTAGGTTCCACCTATCACAAGAGTAGGTTCCACTTATCAAAAGAGTAGGTTCCACCTATCACAAGAGTAGATTCCACTTATCAAAAGAGTAAGTTCCACCTATCACAAGAGTAGATTCCACTTATCACAAGAGTAGGTTCCACCTATCACAAGAGTAGGTTCCACCTATCACAAGAGTAGATTCCACTTATCACAAGAGTAGGTTCCACCTATCACAAGAGTAGGGTCCACCTATCACAAGAGTATATTCCACTTATCACAAGAGTAAGTTCCACCTATCACAAGAGTAGATTCCACTTATCACAAGAGTAGGTTCCACCTATCACAAGAGTAGGTTCCACTTATCAAAAGAGTAGGTTCCACCTATCACAAGAGTAGGTTCCACCTATCACAAGAGTAAGTTCCACCTATCACAAGAGTAGGTTCCACTTATCACAAGAGTAGGGTCCACATATCACAAGAGTAGGTTCCACTCATCACAAAAGTAGGTTCCACTTATCACAAAAGTAGGTTCCTCTTATCACAAAAGTAGGTTCCACTTATCACAAAAGTAGGTTCCACTTATCACAAAAGTAGGTTCCACTTATCACAAAAGTAGGTTCCTCTTATCACAAGAGTAGGTTCCACTTATCACAAAGGTAGGTTCCACCTTTTACAAGAGTAGGGTCCTCACGTCACACGAGAAGGGGTCATGTTCCCCGATGGGTGGGGTCATGTTCCCCGATGGGTGGAGTCACTTCTAGTGATGCAACTGAAGACAAGACAGATTAGTGGACGAGTCAAATAAATGACATAAGACTCTAACTGAAAGCGTTTAATTTAAATGTTCTTTTTTATTTAAATGTTCTTCAACATGGGCATCACACTCGCCCTACAAATGTTTGCCCAACACCCACGACTGCATTAGAAGACGAAGGTGAATGAGCTAATTAAAATATTGACTGGTTTAAACAAAGCCACAATCAAGTTCGTCTGAGCCATTCGATTTGGGAAAGTTTTGATAAAATTGCAGAGCAGAAATTGTTTTGAATATCTAATCTCTCGAGGTTAGATAGCCTATATTTCAACAGTAGATGGAGAGAGGAATCCTTAAAAATTACATACAGACACTACCACTTCTACCGCCACTACACCAGAGCAGCAAGCCGTCTACAGCTACTTCTACCACCACTACATCAGAGCAGCAAGCCGTCTACAGCTACTTCTACCACCACTACATCAGAGCAGCAAGCCGTCTACAGCTACTTCTACCACCACTACATCAGAGCAGCAAGCCGTCTACAGCTACTTCTACCACCTCTACATCAGAGCAGCTAGCCGTCTACAGCTACTTCTACCACCTCTACATCAGAGCAGCTAGCCGTCTACAGCTACTTCTACCACCACTACATTAGAGCAGCTGGCCGTCTACAGCCACTTCTATTACTTCTACTACCAATATATAAGTGGGGTTTTTTTTCAAACTTTGGAACCTCCGTCCTAACCCTGGAAAAAAAATAGTTTACCGTGTATTACGTTTTTATTTTTCCCCCGGTTTACAAAGGCAGAAATTTTTTTAAAAACCTTAATCTGCTTTTAGTTATATAATCCCAATTATTCGATATTTCGAGTGTAAGATACTTCTACTTTTAACATTGCGATTAAAATGGTGGAGACATATTGTGACGTGGCTGAAGCTGGAAGTTGGTCTACAATCATCTCAGCTCCGTACAACAAATCATCAATGTTGACAGACACGGTTGATGAATTCGTACATTAAATAAAATTGTGCATTCAACAGGACTGCAGGAGCCTGGACACCATAGAATGTGTCATTTCGGTATCGACGTCTAATAAATTAAAAGATCGCGGCCAATCAACATGTGGATAGACTTTGACTTGTCACAAACAATTTTGGCGCCAGATCAGCAGGTGCCCGGTTAAGCATCAAATTTGACGGTTTGAGAGGCCCGGAACAGCGATCCCCAGCTCAAAAAATACGAAGGGCTCACATTTAAAAGACTATGGAACTTTTCATCGGAATATAGATGTAATAAGAGATGGAATGCGATTGTGGTGACCATAGATTGGCTTGGGTGTGGGGGGATGGGGAGTAACCCTTGAACAATGAGCTAAAAACAAGTCACTCGTAGGCCGTTATTCTGGCGTTAGAGATGGACCTGGTCAAGTCGTGGACACTGGGGTTTGATGACAGGAACCGGCAGTTGTTCTAGATCAGGGGTCTCCAAACTTTCCTGCCGGAGGGCCGCATTAACTGTCAAACAGCAGTTTGAGGGCGACTACAAACAGTTTTGTGGTAAAATACAGGTAAAAATAGAATTTATTTTATTTTTTGTGAATATTAAAAGGTCTCCAGGGGCCGGATGAGAGGGCCTCGCGGGCGGCATCTGGCCCACGGGCCGTAGTTTGGAGACCCCTGTTCTAGATGATTAATAGTTTCAACGAAAACATGTAATACTAATACGCACATAAAAGCCATTGCCATTACCGTTTACAGTGCGGCTACATCGAACATGCTGGTAGGCAGTGCAGTTCATTTGAATGACCTCTCGGTCCACTACGCCAGTGCTTCTCAAAGTGGTGGTCCGCGGACCGGTGCCGGTCCGTGGGCCATCCGCTGCCGGTCCGCAGATCTTCTCAAAAAAGGACAGAAAAAATTGTCAAGGCAGGGAAAATACTGCACCGGTCCCTGGTGCAATAGAAAAATTCCTGCCGGTCCGCCATACTAAAAAGTTTGAGAAGCACTGTACTACGCCAACGTTTGAAAAGGTTGCAAATCGTATTTTTTAAGTATTTAGATGCGAGATTAGGAACCCTGTGCAATTATTGGTAGATGTGGTGACCTCTGACCTCGAAAGTGCAGCCAAAGATAACTCTTTGGTTACATGACCAAATTGCCTGTCTACACGAGCCAGCCCGGTACAAACGACTGACACAGGACAATGGTTCGGCTGTAGTCGTGTTAATTTGGTTAAAACGTTAAAAGCCAGTGCGTGGAGCTGGCGTGTCTGCTGTACATGCTTCATTTGAGGAAACTTTATTCAAACCTGGGAAATGGGGTAAGATGGTGGGATGGGGTAGAGAGGGAAAGGGGTAGTGGAGATGTGTGGAGGAAAGGGTGGTTATGAAATATAAAAAAAATGATGCGTCAAAAGAAACGTTTCCCTCTACCTAACCCCCACCCCTACAAGCTTGCCCTTGTGTTGGAAGATGGTCAGAAAATAATCAAATGACAAACAATGAAATTCTTCAACACAATCCAACTGATAGTCTAATTATAAACTATTGATATGTTTTAATTAATAAAAGAACCAATAAATTCTGGACCCTGTTATATACGATGCTTACAATCATATATGTATGTATATATATATATATATATATATAGAGAGAGAGAGAGAGAGAGAGAGAATATAGGGCTGCGGAAAATAACGATTAATAATTAATAACTCGATAAATAGTTTTTAAAATTTAACGATTAAATTATTTTTAACGATTAATCGACCCATCACTTACAAATTATTGGAAGTCAAAAAGTAAACAAAAAATAATTTTTAAATAGCGGCCAATAAATAACAAATTTCCTGACGATTACACAAGCATTTTGGTTTTAAACTATTGGCTGACGGGAATGTTCAAAATGTTGATAAAGTTTGCCTACCGTGGCTCTAACACTTCGCCTACTTATCAAACCAAATGAAAAGCGTATTAAGCTAATGGCAGTAATGGAGTCTGACCCAGAGACAGAAAATGACGACAGCTCTTCATATGAATTACTGCGTTGCGAAATGGAGATGAGAGTTCCTTAATCCATTAACCCTCTACAATGGTGGAAACTTAATGAACACCGATAAGGTCATTCCTTGCCAAGACCGTTTTTATGCATACCAGTTACCTCAGTTCCATGTGAATGATTGTTCAGCTCGGCTGGTTATATTGTCAATAAGACCCGCTCACCACTTGAACCAAATAATCTCAACACACTTGTCTTTTTGCGTAGTTGGTTAAAAGATGACGTATAAAGGAGACATTCCAGTATTATTTAGATTTTCAACAAGAACGTTTAATAAGTGTTACTTATGATCATCATAAATTTTAATTTTTTGCTTTAATCGAAATTAACTATTAGTTTATAGTTAATTTTTTAAAAGTTAACTATTAAATTTTAATTAATTGTTAACTTACAGACCTAATATATATATATATATATATATATATATATATATATATATATATATATTATATATATATATATATATATATATATATATATAAATGCTACCTAAGTAATTTGAACAATTCATTACTAATACAGGTAACAGTCAAATACTCCCTCAGTAATTTGAACAATTTATTACTAATTCAGGGAACAAAGGACTTAAACTGGAATGAAGGTGTGTCACTTTATGCATCATGACCAAGGTAAGTTCAACAAGCCCCCATCTACCTGTACACGTACAGCTTATAAACACCTATAATCCACCAACGGGTTTGCCTTCACAGGTTGTATGCCTTGATCCTCTGGCTTGTTTCAAAATCACACACACACACACGCCAGTATCTACTGTTGTCCTAGTTTTTTTTTCTAGTTCTCAGGTAAAGCCAAACTGCCTGGTTCAAAAAGTTCTTTATTCTACCTTCCCACACTTTCTAATGTACTGGCTTAGTAGTGATTAGGACTGTAATTATTTCTTCTCTCATATACTAGAGCTGACACAGTCATGTTTTAAATCTTTAGTTTTATTATGTGATATGCAACTTAACTTTATTTCTATACTTTTATTTATATGGTTTAATAATAAATAATGCTTTCTTTTATTATGTGGTGTATGCGTCTTTGTACCTGCACTTTCACCACCCTGAACTTCTACTGGACATATTGTATGTTTAACTAAAACTTAATTCAATTTGCACCAGGTTATATATTTTTTTATTATATTACATGACGCTGAATATAAGAAATTAACTCTAAATTTTCCTACCGCTAAAAGATTATGATAACTTAACTTTCACACTGCTAAAAGAATATGAGAACTTAACTCTATACTTCCTCACTGCTAAACGAAAAAAAAAGAACTGTTCATTTTAGATTTAATGATGGACTGCCCATAATCTAAATCCTGCAAAACCCCAATGTCATCAATAGCCTCTAATACTTATTTCTGTAAAATGAACAAAAATTCTCCACAAGGTTGTAATGCATAAATAACGTTGTTATGCATAATTAACGTTGTAAATAAGTCAAATATATTGCTTTATAATATTAACTTATCAACAATACCACAGTTTAAAAAATATAATTGTTTCAATGTGTACCATGTATGCCCTGTTTTATTAAAAAAACTTGAGGAAAACAAAGAGATGTTACATAACATAATACCCACCTCTCTGACTAAACACTCAGTGGCTATTACATGCTTTAAAAAATATGTTGTTGTTTTTTTTGCATGGATTTTTTTACTCTTTATACTTTCAATCAAAATCTACAACAGGTTACCAACCACCAACATCAGTTGATAGAAAACAGCTGGAATTGATGATAAGAGGACTTTGATGTGAAAAATTTATATCAAAAGCTTTAAAGTTATTCATTCAAAATTTTTAAGATGTTCAAATTTATTTATTTCAGTTTAATTTTGATGTGGAATCTTTACATACTGATGAGACAACCTCCATTTATTTCCCAAATCTTTTTTCTCTTTACGTTACAGGATGCTTAAAAAAACATTTAAGTATGAAGATAAAGAGTTTCTGGGCACACAGGAACGAGTAATCACAGTGTCTACTTACATTGACCACCAAGTTCCTATGGTCACTCTGGGTATTGCTAGAGTCTCGGCTGGCTTTGGACTGCTTGGCAGCTTTCTTTGCTTTACTATCCAGCCAACGTTGTCGGAGCTGCAGTGTCTCTTGCTTCTGGTGCTCTATGATGTTGGGCCTAGAGCTGAGATACCTGCTTCCAGATATTGAGTGATGCTGGCGATAAAGTTCTAGCCGTCGACGGAGTTTGTCCACCACATCTTTTCTTCTTGGGGCGAAGAAATCCCCCATGCTCGCCACAGGGCCGCACTGTTGGGGGATTTGGGGGCGTCGAGGTTGAGGGGCGTTTGAGTTAAGGGTGCCAGGTCGATGCTGAGGCAGATCCACTGCCGTCGGAAGAAGCTGCTGCTGCTGTGGTTGGTGGAAGTTATGTTGATGGTTTTGTTGAAAAAGATGTTGGTGATGGGCAGGGGACAGTGTTGGGTGGGGGACGTGGTGATCCAGTACAGAACTGGATGCTGTCAACTCTGAACAACTGACTCAGGTGGCGGATTGAGGTCAAGGTTCATTACAAGGATAAATGCAGGCTAATAGTATCCATACACAATCACCTGAATTATGGTATTATCCACCTCCTCGATCCACTGACATCAGATGCAAACACATGCCACTTTTAGTAAGGAAGTCTCACTTGTATTGTGTAACATGATACTTAAGGTGTGTAACATGACACCTAGAACTTATCTACCCATCAAATTCATCACTGCTATTCCTTTATTATATTCAACTGATAATCCAAGATGTCAAATTCACATAGTAAAATTTTTATGGTGTCAAGTGCAAAGTGACATCGTCAATAGTGCTATAATTGCTCAATTCCTTATTATACAATTTCAGTAAAGGTGCTGGATGACGCTTAGGACCTCGTTTCACATCACATGTCATGCCCTGGAGTTAAAAGAATGGAAAGAAAAAAATAAGTTGTAATACTGTAATACTTGGAAATAATAATGCCCTATTATGATTCTAAAATTTGCAAGTTGTGTCAACTTAACTCCTACTGTTGAATGACAAGAACACAACTATTATGATCTGTTGTTATTATTATTATGTTAATTTGTAGACTGTAGATTACCCAACATGGTAGCATAAGTGAATTTTTTTTCCATTAATTTAATATTGTAATAGAACAATAGTCTAAAATATATTATATTAAATCAAAATTGAATTTTTAGGTCTTGATAATGATCAAGTCTTTATAGACTTGAGTTCATTTTTTAAGATTCAAACAGAATATATTTTTACTTTTAAATGCAACAATTCCAATTTTTATTACATCTAAATTAATTATCATGTGGAAATTTCAGTTTTGAATAGCCGTTGCGGCAAATTTTGACAGGGTCAATATAATATGGGACCTTATGCACACAAAAATCATGTATGCTGCGCGTCTTTGAACAGGAGTTTGTTATTTTGTACAATGACCAACGAATCTTAGAGGGAACATTGCCTGTAACTTTTATCTTCATATCTTATATACTACAGTATTACAGACTATCCTACAATGGAGAATATTATTATTACTATGCTTAATCATGATTTAAGTCTACTCTTGCATTATTATTAGAATTTGAAGTATTCCTGGTGTGTTCAAGTTCAAGCAACCCATTCCACACCTGAATGCCCGATGGGAAGAATGAGGATTTGTAGTGTTTTTTCTTGCATTTAAGAACAAGAAAGGTGGTTGTATCTCTAGCCCTATGTCTATCTAAGTTATTGTCACAACTTTTTTAAAATATTATTAGGTCTATAGTAATAGTATTTAATTACTCATACTTAACAAAAATTGCAAAAAGGCCTAACTAAAATCTATCCATCACTTATAATTATGTCATGTTCATGCTAATAATTAACATATAATATATAGACTACATAGGCCCATAGTATAAGTATAGTTCTATTTTATTTGTACCATTTTTTAATTTAATTATTAATATCATTATTATTATCCTTTAGTCAATGCCCAACGTAGACGTAGTAAAGTATCTAAGTCTAAGGTAGCATCCATTTTTCTAAATAAATTATAATTAAGGCAAAAATTAGTTTTTAAAAGTAAAAGAAAAATATTAAGTATCTCTTTGACTCTGACACTGTTAGTCTATTAGTAAAATCTTAATTTATGTTTACTGTTTAAAATTTGAAGCTATAATTTACATTAAAATTATAATTTAAAAAACATATTTATAATTTATATAAATTATAAACTGAATACAGTGTTTACACTAAATCACTAAATAAAAATAAATACTATTTAAATACATTACAATCATAATATTAAACTATAACTATATGAATATTTATTTTATATGTTCTGACATCTGATGATAATGATAGTGATAGTATTAGTATAAAAATTACCCACAGGACCAGGACATTAATAATTATTATTAATATTTAACATTATTAATATTAACAATGACTTAAACTTAAACATAGTAACATAGGACTCATAAGTCATAGGCATGCACTGAACACTGAAAAATATCATGACGATAATTAATAAGAAAACTTAATAACAATAATTTATAATGAAAAGTGATAGGATAGTGATATTCAGTGTCAGTTTATTACTAATTAAATTAGTATTAGTAAATAGTAATAGTGATAGAAGTAATAAGTAGCAAGTATGAATATAGGAGTAGAAGTACTTAGACGACTTAGTACTACTACTACTCGTACTAGACTATTTTATTTTGCTAGGCTATATTTTAATTAATATTTATTTAACTTATTACTTATTACAATTAGAAATAGTAGGCCTAAGTATTAGTCATTATTAGTACTGTTAGTCTGTTAGTAGATTTTTTTTTAAATTACATTTAATTTTCAGCATGATATTGACATTGTCATTGACAACAATTCAATACTCTTCCGTCTTGACTATTGTTATGCTTGTTATTAACTATACTATAACTATAGACTATAATATAAAATTTAAAATCTTAATGAGTCTTAATGGACGTTATGTGACCTAACTTAGTCTTCCAGACACAAACTCCTGATCCTGACTAGTTAAGACCTGTACTGTGCACTAATGAACTCTTTTATTTATATTAGGCCCTATAACTAATGATGTCTGATAATGGCACTAGTGACTACTCAGCAGTCGGTGAACAATGAGGATTGTTTGTTTACAATCATCATTTGCATCCTCCAACCCCAAGCCCTGAAAAAATGAAACAGCAAGCAATTTTATTTTTAAAAATCTATTTTTATTTGTTAACGAATAGTTCATAAGCTTAATTCACAACAAAGAATAAATGTAGCTCTATTTACCGAAATGTAAGCGTCACATCCCCTCACACAGAGAAGCATAAAATTAGCCTTAGCTACGCTGATGCGACACATCAAGCCTATTTAACACTACACAAAGTCGATCTATCCGAACACCCCGTTTGCTGTGGTGTGTGCAAGAGGGGATAGCCCCCGAACTCTAAGCCCGACCTCTCACTTGGCGCTAACATGACTGAAATACGCACTCCTGTCCCCTCGATTTCGCCTAAGTCGAATAGGCCTTTCACCCACTCATAGATAGTAGACCGACCGAGGGCCCACACATGAGACTGAATTGGGCTGTACCATTTGATGAAAGAAGGGGTGAAAGGATTTGACAGAAGTCTCTCTTGGTTGGGTATTTTTCTTCTTTATAATCAAGTTGAGATTTCTTGGGAGTGAGAAAGCAAGGCTATCGTGGACGTATACGAGGATTTTCTAGGTCTTTTTCGATTTTTTTCTATCCATCTCGCTTGGGACAGGTGTCAGCGACAGCACTGAGGCCAAAGTTATTATCGGTGGCCCTCTAGGCACCATAATTATGTGGGATGATGTCGACGACGAACAAAATAAACTCAAATGAAAGAGAGAGGAAGTGTAGCCACACAAAAATTGTTAAAATTACCGAAATGACAGCTCTAAATTTGAAACTATAAGGATGATTCGCCGCATTTCGTTTCTGTTTGTAATTATATACTATACTTTCCCTGAATACACTTCTGCGAAAGAAAATAGCTGAAAAACAAATAAATGTGTTTATAAATAATAAACACACAAATTCTCGTTCTTCCCGTCCGGAATTCGGGAGTGAAATGTGTTGCCTAAAGAAACCAGGAAAACCAACACTTTATCAACATTTGAAATAAGAATGCGGGACTAGACACAAACCATAGATAAGCTTATGACGCAATAATCGTCTGTCTAAAATGAGCTTTTGTAACAGTAACAGATAAGATAAGATGTGTTTAAATTATAAAAGAAAATACAAGACAGCGCCACTACCACGTGGATGAGCGAATAAAATAATATATTTAGAGTGGTTTATTTCAATTACTTATCTGATTGGGGAGCGTATATAATCATAAAACTAATAAACATGCAAGAATAAACATAAACCATGGATAAGCGTTGGACCAGAGGCTTAACTGGGTTTTTGACGCCCTTGGCTAATTTATTTTTGGCGCCCTTGATAAATTGACAAGTTTAAGCTCTGCGACTTTTTCAATTGTTATAACAAAATAATATAATTTCTCTTATTCGATTTATGACAATAATTACGTAGTCTGACAGTGACAGTCATACAACGTGAGTATTAAAGATGCAAAACACAGGAACAATACTAATCCACAGTTCATTATTTACTAAATAATACTAAATAAATCGGGGGATAAAACCGTATATTGTTGTGTTAATACGGACTACAGCATTACTTAAAGTATCATGTATTATAAATTAAAGCAATAGAGTCAATGTGTCGTATCTCATTAAAAACGATAGAAACTCACAATTAAAAGTAAAATTAAGTAACACTCCACCGATCCACTTCTATGTCCCATATTTAGGCTCAAAGCTTAACTTTTCCTGCTTTAATCATTAATGTTTGCAAAATTACTAAATTAATGATTATTTCATGGAAATTTATTTGACTGGTGTGGAAAGAAGAGCTAGACATGATCTGCGTTGTTGACCTGAAGTCGATCTCAAGTAATTTTTGATAATTTTTAGTTTGCTGAAACTCCTTTCAGCAGTGGCTACTGTAGTTGGCATTGTAATAAATGTTTTCAGAGCTCGTTCGATATTCGGGTACGATTCTTGCAATTCCTATGTAGCGAGAAAATTTACAAAGATCTAATGAAACATGCCATCGGGGTTTTTGTTTTATAATAGTTCAATCATTTGGTGTTTAAAGCATTTCATTTTCATTATAAATTGCTCTTTATTTATTTCAGGATCAATGCCTGATAATAGAACAGCTTTAGATTGTAAATCTGCCATTGCAAATGATTGAAACGCTTTGCCAGTCATAAAATTAAAGTCTTCTGCTATATTTTCAGGGAAACAAATCTGTCTTTTAACTGCATCATTATTGAATCAATGATTGCAACAACAACAACAACAACAAAAAAAACAAAAAAAAACAAAAACAAAACAAAAACAAAAAAAACAAAAAATCTATCCAAATTAGGTCCTTCATCTCCAGCATGCTCTCCTGGCATCCATTTTCGTTTTGCTTTCGTTTCTTGAACTGGCTCGATTTCAATTTAATACACGTAATGTCGGGCTTGAGAATATTTTTTTAAAAGTTTGCTATAAATATACATAATTTGCAATATCTGTCACGTCTGTAGTGTCTGTCCGTGACGCTACTAATCTTAGAAAGCAGCGCACCAAATTACTGCATCAATGCATCAAAAGGTGTGCAAATTAAAGATGCGCTGTAAAAAATATAATATGACGTCATTGTTTTAGCTCACATTTTAATTTTGGAAAAGGGAACAATGTAAAAAGAGGATTTGATGATGGTTAATTATAAAATATAATTTTTAAAACCCGTAAAAAACCAAGTTTTGACTATAAATCCTTTATGTACGAGACGTAACTAAAAGAATGTTCATTATAATACGCAGCGCAAGACCATCAAACAATACACAATTGTAGTTGTGTCGTAAAACATGTTTAATATAATGCGCACCGATCAGGAGTATGTTTATAAAAAGTGTTGTCAATAAAATACGCACCTTATTGTGCGACAGAAAGGTCGTTCAATATAATACGCACCGCGACACTCTATCTCAAAAAATAACATGATACATAGAGAAATAAGAAAAACCCGTTAAAAACCAAGTTTTTGACTATAAATCCTTTATGTACGAGAAGTAATTAAAAGAATGTTCATTATAATACGCAGCGCCAGACCATCCAGAAATACAAAATTGCAGTTGTGTCGTAAAACATGTTTAATATAATGCGCACTGATCAGGAATATGTTTATAAAAAGAGCTGTCAATAAAATGCGCACCTTATTGCGCGACAGAAAGGTTGTTCAATATAATACGCACCGCGACGCTCTATCTCAAAAAATAGCATGATACATAGGAATAAATAAAATAATCTAAAAAATCAATAATTTAATTACGGTACAAGCGATCGATCTGAAATTTTGATACATTGTTTTTATCATCGGTACGAAACTGCCTGCAAAATTTCAGCTCGCTATCTTGCGAGCAAGTGGGTTAAAAATCGATCAAAAGTTTTGGCGACAAGCAAGCAAGCAAGGTCGGCCGCAGACACCACGAGTTAATATAAAGGATTTAAAAAAGAGATAAATAAAATAATCTAAAAAATAAATAATTTAATTACGGTACATGCGATCGATCTGAAATTTTGATACATAGTTTTTATCATTGCCACCAAACTGCCTGCTAAATTTCAGCTCGCTAGCTTACGAGGAAGTTGCTTAAAAATAGATCCAAAATTTTGGCGACAAGCAATCAAGGTTGCACGCAGATACCACGAGTTAATATAAAGGATTTAATTTTAAAAAACGTAAAAACCAAGTTTTTCACTATAAATCCTTTATGTACGAGACCTAACTAAAAGAATGTTCATTATAATACGCAGCGCAAGACCATACAAAAATACAAAATTGTAGTTATGTCTCGTAAAACGTGTTTAATATAATGCGCATCGATCAGGAATATGTTTATAAAAAGTGTTGTCAATAAAATACGCACCTAATTGCGCGACAGAAAGGTTGTTCAATATAATGCGCACCCTTACACTCTATCTCAAAAAATAACATGATACATAGGAATAAATACAATAATCTAAAAAATCGATAATTCAATTACGGTACATGTGATCGACCTGATTTTTGAGACATAGTTTTTATCATCGCCACCAAACTGCCTGCTAAATTTCAGCTCGCTAGCTTACGAGGAAGTGGGTTAAAAATCGATCCAAAGTTTTGGCGACAAGCAATCAAGCAAGAAGACACCACGAGTTAATATAAAGGATTTAAAAAGGGGGCGCCGTAGGCGCCTTACAACCCCTATTATAAAATACGTTGTGTACATTTCAGAAAGTTTAATATTTTGTATTTATCAAACAAGGACAAGTTAGTTGGGCTTTTGAAAAAGGTCGGCGCCGTAGGCGCCCTAAAAAAGTACATTTTTTCAAAATAAATAGATTTCAGCTGAAAACTTCCGTCATTTTTGACGGGTGATACGCTAGTTTATATATATATATATATATATTTAGACCTATGTTAAATCAAGCTCTTAAAATTACCCCAAGCGCGTTCATTGCGTATTGCTATCCTTTTATTTTTAATTCACGGAAATTCAAATATAGGCTAATACTAACTATGCAATATTAAAATAATAATAAATTAAAAAGGTTTGGGGTGTGTAAAATAGGGTGTATAGCAAAGACATGTGTGAAAAAAAATGGGATGAAAAATACAAATTTATATTTTGAATGTATGTTCAAAGTAACTAATACACAAATGCTCTCAAAAACTTAATGTGGGCATTTTAACTACCTTTTTAAAAATACACATGCACGCACTAATACTCACACACTCATATGTTACAAAACATTAAAATGATTAACATTATCATCATTTTTAATGTTAATACTAAAAATAATTTGATCATAATTTTTATAAAATTTATCAATAAATTTTTCCTTTTATTGAAATTTCATCATTTTGATCGAAAATTGTGTACGTTAATTTTTATTTTCTCTTTAGATTAGAATAGATTAAAAACTTTGAAATTAATTTGCCCGCCATTTCAGAAACAGGATGAATTGTTGCAAATTTCTATTATACCAGACGCCCGCGGCGTAGCATACGCCGCAGATTTGCTCATAGAGAGTGCAAAGATAGTGAAGAAAGAACGGACACAAACTACAGCACGAAGAAATCAAAACAACGCGAGTGAAAGTCTGTTGAGAGGGGGGGGGGAACTGCCGACTCAATGTTGGTTTCGAGACATTCGCACTGTGGTTATCTACCTGCCCACCACCCTTTACCACATTAGCTTGCCAACCATAAACTGTGATTGGCCGACCCTAGCGAGGGTTATTCGTCATGCTCGTTTGCACATACTTGTGGTGTCCCGCATGGTTGGGCGACGTAGAGAATTATATATATATATACTATAGATAATTAACCTCTTTGCTTATAGTCTCTAGAGCGCTTTATAAATAATCCTAACGTTCTTTAATATGCCAATAAAATTCCCGAAATCCAATGAAATGAGAGACACTTCTTTAAAAAATAATTTTTTTTAACTTTTCAAAAAATATACAGTCAAGCCTCTCATTACGAGGCACTCTTATAACGAGCACCTCTCAGAACAATATTTTCGAAACGAGCAAACAAAAAATTTGAAAAATGTGCCCCCCTTAAGTGTTAACCAGCGAAGATTCGCATAACGAGTGACGCAGAAAGGGGAAATCCCTTTTTCCTGGAAATTCATTAGTGAGCCGGTAACTTCCGCCCTGATGTATTAATCTGTGTTGAGCACTCGGTCTGTTGGCGTATTGTTTTCGTGTGCGATCAACTGTTTTTACAAATTTTGTATTCAGACAGTATTCGTTTTTTTTTAATGTGCAAAGTGTAATAACCTGTTCTAAAATGTCTTCGGAAAAAATAACACAAGAAGACAATCATAAGAGAGAAGAAATAACTGCTGAAATGAAACGAAAAACCATTGAAAAAGAAAGAACAAGGTGGCTAATCTAGCGCACAACTACAATCGGCCAACATCAACGATCTGCACTATTCTCAAGAAAAATTAAGGAGATGGATCAGCGGCGTAGTGTGGGTATGTGCCGCCCGGGGCAGAACCCAGGTTTGCCGCCCACTTCCAACTCTCGGAAAAATATGTTGATGCTACTTAGAAAAGGGGCCGTCCATAAATGACGTCACGCGCCTAGGAGGGAGGTGGGTCACACACTTGCGACGAGGGGGGGGGGTGTTGAAGAAGTGTGACGTAACATCAAAAACGCGCAACTATAATGAAAAGTTCCACTTAAACTTAAATATTTTATTGCTTACAATTTATTCAA
Organism: Ampullaceana balthica; assembly: GCA_944989445.1. Lineage (NCBI taxonomy): Eukaryota > Metazoa > Mollusca > Gastropoda > Lymnaeidae > Ampullaceana > Ampullaceana balthica. Next base: position 22,356 of record CALYLW010002070.1, read on the forward strand.
TTACGTTTTAAATGGCTTCACGCACGCTACGATATTAGAGTGCAGACTTAGATTAAATACATTTTGAAATGACTAAGAATTAATTTGAAACACGTTCCTTTTCAACTAAAAAATACGGCTTTTCAAAGCCTTGTGACATCAAATTGGAAGGGGGTCTAAATTTTTGTTAAATAAAACAAACCCGTAAAAACAAAGTTTTTGACTTTAAAATACTTATATATGAGACATAACTAAAAGTATCGATTATGTTCAAACGCTACAAACATTTACAGACTGAATCTGTCTTAACTTCCCTTTGCTTTATAACCACTGGGGGGCGGGTGGGAGAGGGGAAAGGTCTGGTCACCGATCGCTGGACCGAGCTCAGAGTGACACGTAAAATGTAAACAAAAGCACGTCGGTACACCTGGTTAAAACACGAGATGTGTTCACCGATGGCTGGCATGAAGTCAAGTGACCCGTAAAATTTAAACAATAGCGATTTCTACATATAGTTTTAAATAGATAAACTAAAAATGCATAATTTAATTACGGTACGTTCGATCGATCTGAAATTTTGATAAGATGCATTGTTAGGTGACACGGGTCCGTGTGCCAAATTTCAGCTCGATGGCTTTACGGGAAGTGGGTCATTTTTTACTTTTGTTTTTCCGCCCGCCCATGACCCGGCGGTGAAGTTAATATAAGGGATTTAAAAACGTAATGAGGGGGAGGGTCTAAAAATCGTCCAAAATCGCGTGACATCATTTATGGGTGGCCCCAAAAATAATTTTTATTAGAAAGTAATAATGAGGACACTATAAATTTTTATGTCAGAAATAAATAGAAGAGCTTTCTTTTCTTGGTTAAAATTGAGGTTTTCCGCTTTTCCTCATGGAAAACGTTATCTGTTTCCAGAGTTCTGTAAGTGCCAAAGCCTCTCATGAATTTCTACAGCAACGTAATCTTGTGAAGAATACAACTTTCTTCTCAACGTAATCTTGTGAAGAATACAACTTTCTTCTCAATGTAATCTTGTGAAGAATACAACTTTCTTCTCAACGTAATCTTGTGAAGAATACAACTTTCTTCTCAACGTAATCTTGTGAAGAATACAACTTTCTTCTCAACGTAATCTTGTGAAGAATACAACTTTCTTCTCAACGTAATCTTGTGAAGAATACAACTTTCTTCTCAACGTAATCTTGTGAAGAATACAACTTTCTTCTCAACGTAATCTTGTGAAGAATACAACTTTCTTCTCAACGTAATCTTGTGAAGAATACAACTTTCTTCTCAATGTAATCTTGTGAAGAATACAACTTTCTTCTCAACGTAATCTTGTTAAGAATACAACTTTCTTCTCAACGTAATCTTGTGAAGAATACAACTTTCTTCTCAACTATTTTCTACATAACATGACTACATTTTCGCTTTTATCGCCAATAATTTGCTCTCTGGTTCTTTGACTAGAAAGTTCAATTAAAATGAAAACATATCCAAATAAAAATTAAGCTAACGCCGAATCATCCTTTAAGTATTCCGATAGTTTCTCTTTGAGTAGACGCCGCAAAGCATTTTTAGCACTACAATTTAGGGCATCATATAATAAAGTATATGTTGGCTGAGAATCAATTATGTTACCAGCGGATAATTGTCACGTTCTTATACTACCTAAGACTCTTGGTTTTTCAGTGCAGTAGCATAATTATCAGAATAATTTATATCCAGCATGGAGTTTGAAGTTTGGCAGTAGAAACGTTCAAATATTTTGGGATATTACTTTATTTTTATCAATTTCTTATTTAGTTTTTATTAATTTTAATAAAAATAATTTCTACTTTTAAAGAAATTTCATTCTTATAAGTTAATTAACGACGAGGAATTGCCGCCCCTAAAAGTGACCGCCCGGGGCATTTGCACGCCTTGCCCCCCTCTTGCTACGCCACTGAGATGGATGCTTCAAATGGAGTGTCAAGAATGTCTACGAAACGATTACGACACATTTTCGTCAATTTGAAGCATCGGCAAAACAAATGTCTTTAACAGTTTTCTAGTTAAAAAGAATTATTGGGATTCTTGAAAGAAATTGCCTTAAATGTATATCTTTTTTTTAATAACCTAAGAAAGTTTGAAGTTTGGGCCATTGTTAGACAGGTTACATGCATGTGTATACGAACTCCCGATGTCATATGTATATGGATACATTTATGAAAAAAACTAGGGTATAAGCTAACAGTATTTAAATACTTTGAAAAGTAAATTTTGGTGTGAAAATTAATATAGAAATACTGGAATTGAAATATTTTAGGTGACATTCGACCTTAATAGAAATATTAAAGATTTTTATTAAGACGGTCGGACTTATGAGAAATTATCGTGTCATGAATGCCACCTCGTAGCAAGAGGCAAATGTGTGTCAAGCAAACTGTTTCCTCCACTCCATCCCTCTCCTACTATAATACAAACTCTAAGGTTGATTGAAATGCCGTGTTGACCCTCAGCTCCACACCCCCTTTAAGAGTATGATGGACCCAATCGGTGGTGTAGGTGGAAGGGGGTTTTCCGCATGTGGAGGTGGAAGGTTCAGTGAGCATGTGGGAGATTCGAAGGGTCATACAGCCTGTTGTAAGGTGGAAGGGGTCAGTCAACCTGCGTAAGTTGGAGGGGTCAGACAGTCTGATGGAAGGAGTCAGTCTGCCTGTTTAAGGTGGAAGGGGTCAGTTAGCCTATGTACGGTGGAAGGGGTCAATCAGGAGTTGGAAGGTGTCAGACAGTCTGTGGAAGGTGGTAGGGATCAGTATGTGGGCGGTGGAAGAGGTCAGTCAGTATGTGGAAGGAGTCAAGACAGCATGTGTAAGGTGGGAGGGGTCAGACAGTCTGTGTAAGTGGAAGCGGTCAATCAGTATGTGGGAGTTGGAAGGAGTCAAGACAGTCTGTGTAAGGAGAAGGGGCCCGTATGTGGAAGGCATGTTCATCTTTTATATTTTAAATGTGTACTGTTAGCCAGGATAAAATGTTTAAAAGAGCCGGCTCACGGCACATACAATGGAATTTCAACACACAGCATCACAAGAAGAATTAGATCACCTTTTATTTGAACTTGTATGCCAACGTTCGCCCGGCTGCATAGGCGGCAAACCAGTAGGTTAGACTGTCTTGGGTGTCGCTTCAAGACAGGTCTTCTAGGTGGGGCGTGGGGGCTAGTGAGTGGACGCGGAAGAGAAATCTCCGGGACACCAATCAATCTTAAACTCAGGTTTTCATTTAAAACAGATTTTTACTAAACAATATTTGAAAGCGATTGGTCAGTCGAGTCCACGTGTAGGAAGAGGTCAGGGGTCACAGGTTAAGGCCCACCTTCTTCTGGACTAATAATTCAGAGATCACGTCACTGTAGGTGTGGCCTTCCTCGTACGTGTCCAACTGCAAGATTATCAGGGCCACGAGTCAGTAGACACGGGGTCATGAGGTCACAGCTTCTCAGACGGCTCTCCGTCAGGAGTCAACACTTGTTATTAAAGTGCGTCACACCACCACCACCCACCCCAACCGTTATCACCAAACGTGTCGCGTTGTTGTTGCGCACGCGCACTTTGACCTTCCCCTCACTTTGGGGAGGGAGCAAGGGGGGGGAGACTTTTTGGAATGAATGTACTGGCGCTTGGTAGTCAGAACTAATCTATCATTCAAGTCGAACACATTGCTAGTGTACACTGTAACTGTCCCTGGTAAACATTTTATCAGATGTACGCGTTAAAAGTGATCCTAGCCCATCCGACATACAAAAATTGTTTTATCAAGATGTAATTTATCTTAAACAATAATTATACATCTTTAATCTGTGGACTTCCCATTCCACATTAATTGCTGTTAAGGACACCACCTGGAACTGTGCTCAGCAATCATCTCCCAAATGTAATTTCTAGAAAGTTTACCTTCATGTGCCCATAAAGCAAAAGTCGTTAAATGAATACGGTCTCAATTCCCTTGAAAACCCTCCAAACACAAACTCTTCAGAGTGCGGTCTACCTCAATCCTCCAAATAGTCCAAAATATTAAGCCCCCGCATCCAATTTTTTGTTAGGATTGGAGCATGCACACATCGCGTTATATCTGAGAATTTAGTTATTTATTATTTAGTATAAAAAAGAAAACACGATTTTATTTTTTTAATTTTGTTTTTATTATTGAAATGTATTTTTATTAGAACTCATCTGCAGTTATCAAAATCAGATTACATGTATGTTGATTCTTTTTTCGAAAATGGTTAGATTTCAGGGCGGTGTCCTGAGTCCTGGTTTACGACTAAATCTCCAACTATTCTATCAAATATCATCTCAACATTGCAGATGTCCATACCAAATTTTGAAAAGAAATAAAAAATGTCACCCTGTCTGGCATTTAAACATTTTGTGGGTAGTCGCCTGACAGGATCAAAACCGTTTACATTTTCGTTCGATTCTTTCAATTTTCCACGTCCTGTGTTCACCACGATCGAATTATATTTTTTGACAGCGGGTAATGAGTGGAGTGAAGGGTTGGCAGTGCAGAGGCGTAGAGAAGGAGAGGTGTGGGGTGCATATGTCCTCGCGCGCCGAAGTACAAGGCGTCGAAATGATGCTTATGACGTTAGACGATAATAAATTATAATTAGCTAACAAAGGGAAATATGCAGGAGGGCGCTAGTTTTGTAATTTTTTCTCCGGGCACTTAATATCCTAACTGTGACCTAACACTGCGCCCCTGAGGAGTGGTTAGAGTTTTTTTTTATGTCAACTTTATCCACCCCGAGTCATTTTATACGGGATTTATAAACAGTCATCGCTTTAAAATAAATCGTAGATATCCTTAGTCCAACTGTCCATGAGAAAGACGACATGGGATAAAACTGTTTAAAGTTTTAGGCAAAAACCCAAACGAGCTCCCCCATGAAAATTGTTGATATATTTAATAATTATTGATATGGACGATTGTGCTTTAGCGCATTCTTTAATTTTTATTATGCATTCGATTAAACTTAATCTGGCGTCGTTTAGGTAATAAAAACACTTGATGATTCTAAAAATATCCCTCCCCCCCTTTTTATATGTTTTTAAACTACAATGCTTCATCAGCCTTGTTTGGGAAAAAAAAACAAAAACGAAAAAACACTTTCTTTTAGAGGAACAAAATACACTAACAACAACTAAATAATGTTGATTGTCAAACTATCATGGAGACATAATGTCAAATTGTCATGGGAACATAAGGCCCTTTATTGTCAAACTATCATGGGAACACAATGCTCTTTGATTGTCAAACTATCATGGGAACATAATGTCAAACTATCATGGGAACACAATGCCCTTTGATTGTCAAACTATCATGGGAACCTAATGTCAAACTATCATGGGAACATAATGCCCTTTGAAGAATCAGCCGCTCCCAACCTCGGAGGCATTAGAAGTCCCTGGGGATCTTGACACACACACACACACCTTTTTCACCAGAAATGTTAGACAACCTTGATAATTATAGCCTTAAACGTAATTAAGGACAATTCCTCTTCTCTTTTATGGTCATTCAAAATTTCTTTAAACGAACGAGTCATTTGTATTTCAAATTATCATTATCAGAATTATTTTAATTATAATTTATAAACTTCTTATTTAGATTAATCATATTTTTCATGATGAATTGAAAATGACACCAAGTATTTTATTTATTTATTTATTAATTTTCTTTTTTCTCTTTTTTAAATTTAAAAAGCTTTGAGACTTACAGAATTCCTTTACATTTAGAGTTGCTACTTCTGCTTCCCAAAATTAGCGGACAACCGTGGGTGGGTTGTAAAGTAGTAAATACCTTTTATTTTTAACGCTTCTGAATAAAATAAAATATGCACTATTGTGTGTGTGTTTGTCAAAAGTGAACATAATGGGGAAAAACCGGACTGTACGATCAAATAGTTGAAACCTGGAAACCTTATTTACATTGGGGTTGATGACACTGAGGATGCTATGGGCGCTTAGCAACAACAACAACAAAATATATATTTAATATATATAAAAGAATACATTTTAAGCTTACAAGCGATCGTTTGGCTTGTTTTAAGAGGGGTTCTCCAAGTAATTATAACGACTGTGACCAACACTTCCCGGAGTAGTCGGAACCCCAACTCCATTTTGTCATCGCCATCCAAGAAGGAGGTAATTAGAATAACCCAAATTTATTTCTTCAGTGGGACGCGTGGGATGGCTGGTGAAAAAGAGGCGGGTTTCCTGTGACGTGGTGATGGATTTGAATGCTATTGGCGCGGCCTGACACGGTTAGGTGAACGCGCACAAAACCACGACGTGGTTCTCAAAAAACGCCTCGACCACAGCAACAACAAAATTAATCAGTTCCAAACCACTGAAGATGCCTTGCGTTGAGGGAAGGCAGGGAATTTGTTTATATATATATATGAGATCGGTTGTAAACATAATAGATTGTCACGTGTTAATGCCGTTCTGAAAAGAAGTCTAAGTATCATCGTATTTCAGAAACAAGCTGGAGCCATGACCGTTTCATCTGAACATCTACTCGTTCTTACAGTAACAGAGCACAAGCTGTAACTACGGACTACGTCATGGGTAATCTTAGGGATTTCGTTTAGAATAGATTAGAAAAGGATTCCATGTTTAGAATAAATGCAAAGCCAACCCAAACGTCATTTTGTTAAAATTCTCGCCCGCAAGCTGACAAGGACAATTTGAAATGGTTAAAATGTAACTTTCCTCTTTTAAAGAATAGAGAATAAATACCGATTTAACTGTAGCAACTACACTTTTATTATTATTTTAGATAAACACATCTTTTGAAAAAAATGTCTTTATTTCGTAGGTCTCAATCCATAAAGGAAATATATTCAACAATTGATTAACCTCATTTGTAAAAAAAATAGCTTAAAATCGATTTATTGTTTCTAAATTGGATTGTTTTAAGTACATGTTGGGCCTATGGATAATTGTATAAATTTGGTTTGTAACATCCTACTAGTCCCACTAACATCACACTCTTATCCTGCTAGTCCCACTAAACATCACACTCTTATCCTGCTAGTCCCACTAACATCACACTCTTATCCTGCTAGTCCCCACTAACATCACACATCTTATCCTGCTAGTCCCACTAACATCACACTCTTATCCTGCTAGTCCCACTAACATCACACTCTTATCCTGCTAGTCCCACACTAACATCACACTCTTATCCTGCTAGTCACACTAACATCCACACTCTTATCCTGCTAGTCCCACTAACATCACACTCTTATCCTGCTAGTCCCCACTAACATCACACTCTTATCCTGCTAGTCCCACTAACATCACATTCTTATCCTGCTAGTCCCACTAACATCCCACTCTTATCCTGCTAGTCCCACTAACATCACACTCTTATCCTGCTAGTCCCACTAACATCACACTCTTATCCTGCTAGTCCCACTAACATCACACTCTTATCCTGCTAGTCCCACTAACATCACACTCTTATCCTGCTAGTCCCACTAACATCCCACTCTTATCCTGCTAGTCCCACTAACATCACACTCTTATCCTGCTAGTCCCACTAACATCACACTCTTATCCTGCTAGTCCCACTAACATCCCACTCTTATCCTACTAGTCCCACTAACATCCCACTCTTATCCTGCTAGTCCCACTAACATCACACTCTTATCCTGCTAGTCCCACTAACATCACACTCTTATCCTGCTAGTCCCACTAACATCACACTCTTATCCTGCTAGTCCCACTAACATCACACTCTTATCCTACTAGTCCCACTAACATCACACTCTTATCCTGCTAGTCCCACTAACATCACACTCTTATCCTACTAGTCCCACTAACATCACACTCTTATCCTGCTAGTCCCCACTACATCACACTCTTATCCTGCTAGTCCCACTAACATCACACTCTTATCCTGCTAGTCCCACTAACATCACACTCTTATCCTGCTAGTCCCACTAACATCACACTCTTATCCTGCTAGTCCCACTAACATCACACTCTTATCCTACTAGTCCCACTAACATCACATTCTTATCCTGCTAGTCCCACTAACATCACACTCTTATCCTGCTAGTCCCACTAACATCACACTCTTATCCTGCTAGTCCCACTAACATCACACTCTTATCCTGCTAGTCCCACTAACATCACACTCTTATCCTGCTAGTCCCACTAACATCACATTCTTATCCTGCTAGTCCCACTAACATCACACTCTTATCCTGCTAGTCCCACTAACATCACATTCTTATCCTGCTAGTCCCACTAACATCACACTCTTATCCTGCTAGGCTCACTAACTAAACAGTCACATCCTACTAGTCCCAATACCAAAACAGTCTTATCCTACTAGTCTCACTACCAAAACAGACTTATCCTACTAGTCCCAATACCAAAACAGACTTATCCTGCTAGTCTCACTACCAAAACAGACTTATCCTTATGGTGCTGTTACCCCTTAATCTATTTCCACGAATTCGTGTGTTATTCTAAAACCGTAAACAAAAGTGTCCCGCTGCATTGTCCCCCGGATGTCGTCCCCGTGCTACGTCAGGAAACAATGGGGGACATTCTGACGCTCATTTAGCTGTAATCGGAGCTGCTGGGACACCGTGAGCGCCATCTTGAAGGCCTCGTTCTCGCCGGCACGCGCCGTCCTGTGTCCAAGACGTGAATGGCAGACGTCCGATAACTTCTCGACCACCTTTGATTGTCCACGCGATTCTCTTAGCCGGACGCGCATTGTCGCCCCTGACACTGAAAAACTGCATGACCTCGTTACCAGTCTTTCAACCTCACTTGCCACCCACGGTTCTCACTTGCCACCGACGGTTCTCAATTGCCACCGACGGTTCTCACTTGCCACCGACGGTTCTCACTTGCCATCGACGGTTCTCACTTGCACCGACGGTTCTCTCTTGCCACCGACGGTTTTCACTTGCCAACGACGGTTCTCACTTGCCATCGACGGTTCTCACTTGCCTCCGACGGTTCTCGTGTTACCACCCAGCCCAACAACTTCACTCTCTCATGTGTTAGAGAATGAAAACAAATAAACAGTTACACACAAGTTTTATATTTACTATTATTTACCCTTTTCATGAAATTAAAAAAAAATAATTAAGTAACCCTCAACTGTGTTATGCCCCCCACCCCCCACTACTTGTATTTCTGTATTATCTGTGTTTGACGTGCGATCCAGGCAGTTCAATTTAAAAACTATAACTATCTTTCGCATTATTTCTAATTGATACTTACTTTTAATTACAGTTTAATGTCCATTTATATACATAACCGATGGTGTGAAAGAGCAACGGTATCTCAAATTAAAATTTAAAATGTATTAGTTATAATCAATAAAAAAAAATTACAATAAAAAATTAAAACATTATTGTTGTAACTCATCGTTGAAAATGTCATAAAATGTCTTCGCTTATTTTCCTTTAAACGCCATTTTATTATGTCCATTTGAAATACTTTCTTTTAGATTTTTGTTTCTATTATTTGTGGTGACTATTTTACTGGCTCGAATTAAAAGTTTTTATTTTTATAAAAAAGCTATAAAAACAAACTCACTAAGACCTCTCGACACTTGCTCGTAACAACCGAGTTGAAATTTAAGCACGAGAATTACGTTTTATCTACATGTAGTTGGAGTACACAGACGTTTAACTGTTAGTCACAGAATCTTCGAGTCTGCATGAAACTTACGGGATCTTAATCGATAGATTCCAAAATAAGATCTTGTAAATAAAGTTTTTACAAATCAGGTTGTCCGTTAGAGAGCGGGTTTAATCTTTACAAGGGATTGAGAATTATACTTCTTCTAATGTTTTTTTTAAAAAAAGATTAATGCTATGGATTAACTTTGAGGTTACAATGGAACTTTCGGTTTGATGGGTAGTTAGTTGTAGTTCTGTGAAGTTTGGTTGCGAGCTGAGAGTTGGTGGAGGAGGTTGTGTAGTGGGGGGTGTGTGGAGTTGGTGTGTGAGGGGAGGTGCGTGGAGTTGGTGTGTGAGGGGAGGTGCGTGGAGTTGGTGTGTGAGGGGAGGTGCGTGGAGTTGGTGTGTGAGGGGAGGTGTGTGGAGTTGGTGTGTGAGGGGAGGTGTGTGGAGTTGGTGTGTGAGGGGAGGTGCGTGGAGTTGGTGTGTGAGGGGAGGTGTGTGGAGTTGGTGTGTGAGGGGAGGTGTGTTAGTGGTGTGAGTGGGAAGACGTGTATGATCTTTGTGTTAGGGGAGAGTGTAAGAGATGGGCTAAGGGTGGTAGTGTGTTTGTGTGTGTGTGTGGGGGGGGGGTGAAGGCTGGGTGTTGCGAAGGACGGTGTTTGTTGACAATAAATCCCGAGCCGCCGGTCTCCTGAGCAGCACAAAGGCCCAAACGACCCCGCCGTCCTGTGTGAAAGCTTCGATCACAGACGCGATGGTCACTCGTGCTGACCATGTTTCGACACGCGCACAGCTGACAATATGCTTGACCATTTCACAGGAAGAAAGATTAAATCGTGAGCAAATAGAGGCTGAATGAAGCCTGGTGATTGTCTTAACTGGTCAGTTTCTGGAAAGTTCATGGCGGGGTTCTTACTCAGCTTTCCCCTCAGGAAAACAGTCGAGTCTATGGGAGGTAAACAGTCGAGTCTAAGGGAAGTAAACAGTTGAGTCTAAGGGAGGAAAACAGTTGAGTCTAAGGGAGGTGAACAGTTGAGTCTAAGGGAGGTAAACAGTTGAGTCTAAGGGAGGTAAGCAGTTGAGTCTAAGGGAGGAAAACAGTTGAGTCTAAGGAAGGTAAACAGTTGAGTCTAAGGGAGGAAAACAGTTGAGTCTAAGGGAGGTAAACAGTTGAGTCTAAGGGAGGTAAACAGTTGAGTCTAAGGGAGGAAAACAGTTGAGTCTTAGGGAGGTAAGCAGTTGAGTCTAAGGGAGGAAAACAGTTGAGTCTAAGGGAGGAAAACAGTTGAGTCTAAGGGAGGTAAACAGTTGAGTCTAAGGGAGGAAAACAGTTGAGTCTAAGGGAGGTAAACAGTTGAGTCTAAGGGAGGAAAAAAGTTGAGTCTAAGGGAGGTAAACCGTTGAGTCTAAGGGAGGTAAACAGTTGAGTCTAAGGGAGGTAAACAGTTGAGTCTAAGGGACTAAAACAGTTGAGTCTAAGGGAGGTAAGCAGTTGAGTCTAAGGGAGGAAAAACGTTGAGTCTAAGGGAGGTAAACAGTTGAGTCTAAGGGAGGAAAACAGTTGAGTCTAAGGGAGGTAAACAGTTGAGTCTAAGGGAGGTAAACAGTTGAGTCTAAGGGAGGAAAACAGTTGAGTCTAAGGGAGTTAAACAGTTGAGTCTAAGGGAGGAAAACAGTTGAGTCTAAGGGAGGTAAACAGTTGAGTCTAAGGGAGGAAAACAGTTGAGTCTAAGGGAGGTAAACCGTTGAGTCTAAGGGAGGTAAACAGTTGAGTCTAAGGGAGGAAAACAGTTGAGTCTAAGGGAGGTAAACAGTTGAGTCTAAGGGAGGTAAACAGTTGAGTCTAAGGGAGGTAAACAGTTGAGTCTAAGGGAGGTAAGCAGTTGAGTCTAAGGGAGGAAAACAGTTGAGTCTAAGGGAGGTAAACAGTTGAGTCTAAGGGAGGAAAACAGTTGAGTCTAAGGGAGGTAAACAGTTGAGTCTAAGGGAGGAAAACAGTTGAGTCTAAGGGAGGTAAACAGTTGAGTCTAAGGGAGGAAAACAGTTGAGTCTAAGGGAGGTAAGCAGTTGAGTCTAAGGGAGGAAAACAGTTGAGTCTAAGGGAGGTAAACAGTTGAGTCTAAGGGAGGTAAACAGTTGAGTCTAAGGGAGGAAAACAGTTGAGTCTAAGGGAGGTAAACAGTTGAGTCTAAGGGAGGTAAACAGTTGAGTCTAAGGGAGGTAAACAGTTGAGTCTAAGGGAGTTAAACAGTTGAGTCTAAGGGAGGAAAACAGTTGAGTCTAAGGGAGGTAAACAGTTGAGTCTAAGGGAGGAAAACAGTTGAGTCTAAGGGAGGTAAACCGTTGAGTCTAAGGGAGGTAAACAGTTGAGTCTAAGGGAGGAAAACAGTTGAGTCTAAGGGAGGTAAACAGTTGAGTCTAAGGGAGGTAAACAGTTGAGTCTAAGGGAGGTAAACAGTTGAGTCTAAGGGAGGTAAGCAGTTGAGTCTAAGGGAGGAAAACAGTTGAGTCTAAGGGAGGTAAACAGTTGAGTCTAAGGGAGGAAAACAGTTGAGTCTAAGGGAGGTAAACAGTTGAGTCTAAGGGAGGAAAACAGTTGAGTCTAAGGGAGGTAAGCAGTTGAGTCTAAGGGAGGAAAACAGTTGAGTCTAAGGGAGGTAAACAGTTGAGTCTAAGGGAGGAAAACAGTTGAGTCTAAGGGATGTAAACAGTTGAGTCTAAAGGAGGAAAACAGTTGAGTCTAAGGGAGGTAAACAGTTGAGTCTAAGGGAGGTAAACAGTTGAGTCTAAGGGAGGTAAACAGTTGAGTCTAAAGAAGGAAAACAGTTGAGTCTAAGGGAGGTAAACAGTTGAGTCTAAGGGAGGTAAACAGTTGAGTCTAAGGGAGGAAAACAGTTGAGTCTAAGGGAGTTAAACAGTTGAGTCTAAGGGAGGAAAACAGTTGAGTCTAAGGGAGGTAAACAGTTGAGTCTAAGGGAGGAAAACAGTTGAGTCTAAGGGAGGTAAACCGTTGAGTCTAAGGGAGGTAAACAGTTGAGTCTAAGGGAGGTAAACAGTTTAGTCTAAGGGAGGTAAACAGTTGAGTCTAAGGGAGGAAAACAGTTGAGTCTAAGGTATGAAAACAGTTGAGTCTAAGGGATGTAAACAGTTGAGTCTAAGGGAGAAAAACAGTTGAGTAACACGGCTATGACTGAAATCAAGTCTCATGGCTCTGACAGAGTTAAAGTTCCACGAATCCAGCCAAAGTCACGTCAGCAAATGTCCATGTAAGAGGAAAAATCGTCCCTGTTTTTGTGGCGGATATGACATTTTTAAATATTGCTTTGTGATTTCATGTTCATTTTGTGAACCTACGCCTTATAGAATCCTCTGTTGCAATAAAAGGATTTATTTTCCCAAACTCACAACCCAAACCCCGAACTTATTGTCTTTACTTTCTACTCTTAGCATAAAACACCGCTAATGGACCCTCTTCCCTCCCTGACAAGCCTTGCGTATTTTGATGTATCAATTTGAGTACACTGGTAGATTATTTGTGTACACTGATAAATTAATTTGATTAAGTTGATGGATCAGATTGTGTACATTGTTAAGTCAGTGAATATAAATTAATATGTCAAAGAGTGTACTATAATAGATCAATATTTATACTTGTATTAGTCATTAATATATCAAAGTGCGTTATTGTATAGATCAATATCTTTATTTGTACCAATCATTAATAAATCAAGTGTGTACTTTTTTAGATCGATATTTATATTGTAAAAACCATTAATATATCAAAATATGTACTTTTATAGATCAATATTTATATATGTACCAATCATTATTAAACCAGTATGTACTTTTATAAATCAATATTTATATTTGTACCAATCATTCCCGTGCACGAAGATAATCAATTCAAGAACATGTCGTAAATCTGCGCAGGATGTTTGTTCATCTCTGTGCCCAATGACAAATCTCTGCGAGTGTACACTTCTCATCAACTTTGAACCAACAGTTCTATAACACTATCCAAATGAGCTACAGATTTCAATATCTCATAATCAACAAGCTTGATGGGTTTGAATGTTCGCGGGGTGTTTTCTATTTTGCATATACCAACTTGTAGATCTTTCTGGTTTTTGGATAACACCACAGCTAAGTCTTCATTTTCATTTGTATGTCAGTATATATTTATTGTTGTCTTTTGTTCGTTCAGGAAGACTTTTTTTTTCGGAAACGTTCGTTGTTTTGTGAAGTCCTGCCAGGCCTATACATACCTTGTATAGGCCTGGCAGGACTTCACAAAAAAACGAACGTTTCCGAAAAAACAATTTATATATATGTGTAATTTAAACAAGGTATGTATAGGCCTGGCAGGACTTCACAAAGACAACGAACGTTTCGGATACGTTCGTTGTTTTGTGAAGTCATGCCAGGTCTATACATACCTTGTTTAAATTACACATATAATATTTTTTTATAACAACTCTAGCATGTTTTGTATTTCAGTCTAGACATCAGGGAAACTGCATATGTAATTGTTTGTTGACCGTCACGTTAAGCCAGGAATACAAGTAACACGGCTTGAGAATCCCTGGTCTGCAGTATCACGTCTGCCAACTCCCGCTCTCACTGCCAGCACTCTCCTAGATTACACTTTTTGCGACGAGTGGTTGCCCTTGTGTGTTTAAGAAGAACACATTGATTCAGATTGATAATTCAAACGGAGATGGTATACTTTCACTTTCACGGCCGGCTATTTTTTTTTAAGAGAACTCGTGTCGATGAATTTTTGTGACAAATTGGGCAAACATATTTAGATGATGGGAATGAGTTTGTCTGTATGTGTGGGCTTGTGTGTAGTGTGTGGTCAAGTGTGAGGAGTTGTGTGTTATGTCCGGGTGAAGTGGAGGGGGTATTTAAAAAAAAATCCAATTCCCAGTATCATTATTTTTGCTGGATATAGTGACTTTCTCTTCAATAAACACGCAGGTCATTGAAAAATATAACTTTAGCAAACCTATCGTATGTGGTATCTTTAATATTTATTTAAAAAAACAAAAACAAAAAACAATTCCACCATGTATTTCTATTATTTTTCATTATTATTATTATTATCTTAAATTTTAAAGGTTTTTTTTTCGTATTTTGTTAATATATTTTTTTGTAAGTAAAGGGGAAAAATTAATATAATAATACAACATTTAATTTTTTAATATTTTTTTTAAAGTATAAGTTGAAAGCAATACTTTCTATTTTTTCTATTTTTTATTTTTAAAATTATTTTGTTAATTTACATTTTTGTGCTCCAATGTTTATGTATGTTAATTCCTGTAGGGATCTCAGTAAACTTTTATTACCGTTAAAGAAATGGTTTTTAAAGACTCTGATCAAAGACATTGAATGGTGAGCAATATAAGAGCAATATCACCCTATGTTACGACCAAATCGTGATGGTCAATATGCTAGTGTCCCATTAAAACGCGATGGTTTGTAAACTTTCACAAAAATGTCACGTGCCTGTTTTTATACATTTTCTAATTCATAGGATTGGCGCAGTGCTAATTTTAAAGGATCATGGACTAGACTCATTTAAATTGTTAACCATCTTTTTTTTTACTCTTAAAAATACTTTTTTTTAAATGTAGTTTTGAAATGCTTTCAATAGTATAAACTTAATTTATTTTTTTAAATTATAGTAATAATTATTATTATTATTTGCTTATTATTATTTGTTTATTAACTACTTATACATTTTTTAGTCTGCATTTTTTTTCTATGCTTTATTGAAAGAAGTTAAATCAGTAAAACATGATCTTGGTATTTAATATCTTATGTACGTTTATCAAATTTCAACCTTGTCACTTTACATACTCTTCATACTGAATGAGCCAGTAGCAATTGTACATACAGCAATGGTCCCCACAACGATAGTTAACCAGAATAGTTCTACAGAATTCTCATATCTCATGTCAAACACATATTTCAGTTATAGGGATAATGGAGACACCATTGTTGTAGTGGAATTATCATGAATTATATGAAAACTAGCGTACACCCGTCAAAAATGACGGAAGTTTTCAGCTGAAATCTATTTATTTTATTTTAAAAATGCACTTTTTACGGCGCCGACCTTTTTCAAAAGCCCAACTAACTTGTCCTTGTTTGATAAATACGAAATATTTAACTTTCTGAAATGTACACAAAGTATTTTATAATAGGGGTTGCAGGGCGCCTGCGGCGCCCCCCTTATTTCTTAATTTTATAATTAACCATCATCAATCCTCTTTTTACATTGATCCTTTTTACAAAATTAAAATATGAGTGAAAACAATGACGTCATATAATATTTTTTTACAGCGTATCTTTAATTTGCACACCTTTTGATGCATTGGTGCAGTAATTTGGTTTTCCCTGCTTTCTAAAATTAGTAGCGTCAGGACTGACTGACAGACACTACTGACTTGCGTGACAATTGCAAATTATATTGTTTAATACCGTGAATTAAGGGAATATTCAAGAGCGCTAGGAAAATGTCATGGGTTTTTGGGGAAAATCTTTACTTTTATAGAAAAATCATGTATTTATTGTTAAAATCATATATTTTATAACATATTCTTGACTGAATAGCACATTCATGGGTGAAGTCGAATATTCAAGAGTTTAGTGAAGAGGACGGAGTTTGGGAAATCGATGTGAATCGTGCGTTGGGACAGCCTCATGCCGTCCCTCACCCCACCCGAATTTCCCCCAAACAGCATGATGATATATTGTATTTCAGCACCGTCAACATCCAGGCTATATTCCAACCAAACTTGGCAGGGTGTTCTGAGGTGTTCTCAAACAACCTTGGCAGGGTGTTCTGTGGTGTTCTCAAACAATCTTGAAAGGGTATTCTGAGGTGTTCTCAAACAATCTTGGCAGGTTGTTCTGAGGTGTTCTCAACCAAACAACCAATCATTCTATCGGACCTGACCACCAACTGGTGAGAGATGAACATTTAGAAGCAAAATTAAAAACAGCTAGATTTTTTCCCCCACCTATCGCCGTTCATTTTCGAAACTTAACATTCAGGGGTCGAATCCTAGGAGAAGGTTGGGGTGACTCATTCAAGTTTCTTCTCCTCTATATAACATGCGTAAATTTTTTAATTGATTTTTTTAAAAAATTCTTTGTTTTTTTTTATTAAACTAACATTTCTTGTGCGTGTTTCACGTGAGACTCTAGCAGTGATTCAAGGACAATTTCAAGTGTAAAGTAACCGTTGTTATTTGAACGTAAACATTTGACGTGTCACTCGTTGAATTGTGTCCCCGATACATTAGACTTAATAATGATGAGGTATGGGTTTGAGTGCTAGTAAAAATGGTGCGGGGTGGGGGAGGGGGAGGGTACTATTAGCATGTCTCCCCCAAAGATGCCGACTGGGGAAATCGCCGCCTGCCCCTGGTCCAGGCGGGCAGACGAGCAAGTCTTCTGCCCCCCTCCTCCCCTCTCTCTCCAGCGCCACCCTCAGCGCCGGCCCGGCCAATATTATTAAAAAGTTTCACAGACACTTTTATCCACATCGATCTCGTGGAATCCAAGCCAGTCTCGGACGAGAATTGACCAATCTATCACCGTAGTAATTATGGCCTAGCATCGGACCCGTGTGGGCCTCACACGCAATTTAAAGGGAGTTTAGTGAGTGAGCAGTTTCTCCACGCTTACACTCCATGTTCTGTATATAATCCATGGCCTGTATATATTCTTGGTTCTGTACATTTTCCATGTTCTAATTATTTTCCATGTTCTGTATCTTTTCCTTGTTCTGTATATATTCCATGTTCTGTATATAGATACATATTTTTCTTTCCATAATTATGATATAGATGTGCTTATCAAATCCTTGTTGTGATATAATTGTTGCTATGTAGTATTACCTTATATAACTTAAATAACATATTAGCTTATGTCTTTTTGAACATGAAACGTTGGATAAAATATGATGAACATTTTTAACATTTTAAATCATCACATCTATATTTACGCTCAATTATCGCTGACTGTGGCCTAAAGCTAAATCATAATCCTTTTGGTTTCCAGATTAACAATAAACAAACAACGCACGTACCTATGACGTCAGCATTTGTGTTGTAAACAGTGCTGACTGACTCAAAGAGTTATTTTTTTGGTGCAGTAATTTGGTTCGCTGCTTTCTAAAATTACTTTAAAAATCGTGTGCCCCTATTATAAAATACGTTGTTTACATTTCAGGAATATTTCGTATTTATCATACAAGGATAAGTTAAGTTACGTGGGCTTCTTGGGTTCAACCAAGCAACCAGACACCACGAGTTAATATAAAGGACTAGCAGACCCGTCGTGCGTTGCAACGATCTCAGTAAAATGATGAAGTTTAAAGAAACCAATGAGTGGCATATATTAAAAACATTTATGCCAGAAACCTTCGCGGAAGTTTGCAAATAAACAAAATCCAAGTTCCTACCAAACGGATAAATAAATTAATAATTAAAAAGCTTACAAAATAAAAAAAACGATATTAAGGCAAGGGGCCCGGGCAAAAAATGAGTGAGAATTTAATTTTTTATTGCCATTGTACTCAAGCTAACTTTCTCAATATCGTGCAAAATTGAAAGGGGAATAAATTATTACTGTGTAGTAAAAATGACATTTGGGGCCCCCAGCTCCGTGGGAATAGACATTAGGAGTTCAGTGCCCTATAGTAATATAATCTAGGTTCTTAAGTTTTTATATTCTAAGTTTAGTCAAAATCCATTTATTTTATCATTATTTAGCGCTTAAACTAATTTTAATATAGCTAATATAGTGTTTAAAAAAACGACATTTAGGAGCCCCTGGGCCCATTCGGTGAAAGATGTCAACTTCAAAAACCTGTTCATTTTAATTCAGTTTCCTCATAGATATATTCCTCAAAATCGTGAAAAATTGAATGTGGAAAAATATCTTAAACATATACGAAGAAAAGACATTTGCGGCCCCAGCCCCGAAGGAATGGACATTTGAAGTTCTGTGCCCTATAGTATTTTAATATGGGCTACCCAAGTTTTTGTATATAAATTTTTGTTAAGATCCAATTATTTACTCAGTAACAAACCCATAAACTAATTTTTATAAAGCTTGTATAAGCAAAAATGACATTAAGGGCCCCAGGGCCCAATTCTTGGAAGAAATAAAGCGCAAAAGACATGTTCATTTGAATAAATTTCAAAATACATAAATTTATTTATATTTCTCAATATTGCTAAAAATTGAATGGACGATAAGATATTAAACATTTACTAAAAAAGACATTTTGGGTCACCTGCCCCGGGGGAATGAAACTTAGGAGTTCCGTGCCCTATAGTAATAAAATATAGACCATTGAGTTTTTATATACTAAGTTGGGTCAAGAGCTATTAATTTTCTCAGTATTTTACGCTAATACTAATTTTTTACAGCTAATATAAGGGGGAAAAAGACATTTAGGGGCCCCCGGGCCCATTCGGTGAAACGTGTTAATTCCAAAAACCTGTTCATTTTAATTCAGTTTCTTCATAGATATATTCCTCAAAATCGTGAAAAATTGAATGTGGAAAAATAACTTAAACACATACGAAGAAAAGACATTTGGGGCCCCCGGCCCCGAAGGAATGGACATTTGAAGTTATGTGCCCTATAGTATTTTAATATGGGCTACCAAGGTTTTGTATACAAATTTTGGTTAAGATCCAATCATTTACTCAGTAGCTAACGCATAAACTGATTTTTATATATCTTATATAAGCAAAAAAATACATTAAGGGCCCCGGGGCCCATTCAGTGCAAGATATAAAGTTCAAAACCCCTGTTCATTTCAATTTGTATAATAATGGATACATGTGTCATTATTTGTCAAGATTGTTAATGACTGAATGGTGAAAAAAATCTTAAACGTTTAAGAAATGTGAATTTTTGGGCCCCCAGCCCAAAGGAATGACTATTTGCAGTTCAGTGCCCTATAGTATTTTAATATTGGCTATCAAGTTGTCATATACAAAGTTTGGTTAAGATCCAACAATTTACACAGTAGATAGCGCTTAAACTAATTTTTATATAGCTCATATAAGCAAAAAATGACATTATGGGCCCCCGGTGCCCCATGAGTGTTAAATTTAGAAAAAAAAATTGCCAGTTACCGTCCCAGGTAGGTACTTAACAGTCTCCAAAAATTTCATGACGATCGGATGAATGGTTTAGTCAGCTATAAAGGACATGCACACACACAGACATACTTTGATTTTTATATATATAGATTTAAAAATATTTTTAATTTGTTTAAAAAAAAATTATCCCCCAAAATTGTAGCCATTGAAGTGTGTCGAAAACTGGCGGGGGTGTGGACAGTAGAGTCACTAGGATTGGTGTTATCCAGTACGGTAGCTCATGGTGTCATCCAGTACGGTAGCTCATGGTGTCTCCCAGTGCGGTAGCTCATGGTGTCACCCAGTGCGGTAGCTCATGGTGTCACCCAGTATGGTAGCTCATGGTGTCATCCAGTGCGGTAGCTCATGGTGTCACCCAGTATGGTAGCTCATGGTGTCATCCAGTACGGTAGCTCATGGTGTCACCCAGTATGGTAGCTCATGGTGTCACCCAGTATGGTAGCTCATGGTGTCACCCAGTGTGGTAGCTCATGGTGTCACCCAGTACGGTAGCTCATGGTGCCACCCAGTATGGTAGCTCATGGTGCCACCCAGTGCGGTAGCTCATGGTGTCACCCAGTATGGTAGCTCATGGTGTCACCCAGTATGGTAGCTCATGGTGCCACCCAGTGCGGTAGCTCATGGTGTCACCCAGTGCGGTAGCTCATGGTGTCACCCAGTGCGGTAGCTCATGGTGCCACCCAGTGCGGTAGCTCATGGTGCCACCCAGTGCGGTAGCTCATGGTGCCACCCAGTGCGGTAGCTCATGGTGTCACCCAGTGCGGTAGCTCATGGTGTCACCCAGTGCGGTAGCTCATGGTGTCACCCAGTGTGGTAGCTCATGGTGTCACCCCTCACGACTTACCACATAGACCTTCTCCGAGTCTGTCAGTGCCTAATAACATACAGGATTTTACATTAGTGTTCTTAAAAAATATATTTTTATTAAAATATGCAAATAAACCAAACTGAAATACTTATTCGTTTTCATTATAAATAAGAAAAACCCGTAAAAAACCAAGTTTTTGACTATAAATCCTTTATGTACGAGAAGTAACTAAAAGAATGTTCATTATAATACGCAGCGCCAGACCATCCAGAAATACAAAATTGAAGTTGTGTCGTAAAACGTGTTTAATATAATACGCACCGATCAGGAATATGTTTATAAAAAGAGCTGTCAATAAAATACGCACCTTATTGCGCGACAGAAAGGTTGTTCAATATAATACGCACCGCGACGCTCTATCTCAAAAAATAGCATGATACATAGGAATAAAAAAAATAATCTAAAAAATCAATAATTTAATTACGGTACATGCGATCGATCTGAAATTTTGATACATTGTTTTTATCATCGGTACGAAACTGCCTGCAAAATTTCAGCTCGCTATCTTGCGAGCAAGTGGGTTAAAAATCGATCAAAAGTTTTGGCGACAAGCAAGCAAGCAAGCAAGCAAGGTCCGCCGCAGACACCACGAGTTAATATAAAGGATTTTAAAAAAAGTATTTAATAGTTTGTGTAACATCTAGTTAAAATCGGGATTTCAATTTTTTTAAATTAATTACTATTGTAAAAAAAATTAATTAATATTTCATTTTGTTTGATTTCTGGTTGAATGCATAAAATTCGCGACTCTACTCGAATTTTATCCAATTCCCAAAACAGGGATACCAAAAAAAATTTTAAATAAATTAACAATAATAAAAAAAAGAAAAATAAAATTAAAAAAATTATAAAAAATATTAAATAATTTTGAAAAGTTGAAGTTTTCTCAATCATTAAAAACAAAACTAAATGAATATATTTATTATTTCTATTGCTAAAGCAAATTTCAGTTCTGAAAACCTCCATCCAAAAATTTTCCCGGGAACACAAATCTAGCTACAGAGATAAATTATGTACATCCGACTGAGTTATTAATATCTTTTCAGCTATCATTTAAATGTTGCTGATGGAGTAATTTTTGCCTTTTAAACATCATATGTAGAAACTTTTGGTAAAATTGGTTTTTTAAGGCCCTTATCCTAATAACTCGTGCACAATTGAGGATCTGTATATGTCGTCAACTTTTTCAAAACGCTCGTAATCACGATTTCTGACTTGCTAGAATGCTTAAATTTTCACAGTAGGTTTGGCTTGTGGGGAGGAATAAGCTATTAAAAGCTTCAGATCGATCGAATGTACCGTAATTAAATTAATGCATTTTATTAATTTATCTCTATATATCTGTATAGGCCGTCAACTTTTTCAAAACGCTCGTAAACACGTTTTATGACTTGCTAGAGTGCTGAAATTTCCACAGTAGGTTTGGCTTGTGGGGAGGATTAAGCTATTAAAGTTTCAGATCGATCGAATGTACCGTAATTAAATTAATGCATTTTTATTTTGTCTTATATAACTATATGTAGCGGCCAGCTTTTGATGACATTTTACGCGTCACGCTGAGTTAAGTTCAGCCATCCGTGACCAGACCTTTTCCCTCCCTCCTCCGTTTTACAGCAAAGGGGAGTTAAGGCAATCTCAGTCTGTAAATGTTTGTCGCGTTTAAGCATGATCAATACTTTTTAGTTAAATGTCTCATATATAAGGGATCTATAGTCAAAGACTTTTTTTACGGGGTTGTTTAAAGAGTTTAAATTTACATGAATGAAATTAAGTTTGACAAATCTTTTGTTAACGCGTAAAAGTAGAAAATAAAATGAAATTTTTTTTTAAAAAGATGAGGCCCAGCTGCAGTGAGGAATGTAGAATCTCGCATGAAAAAGCAGAAAATAATTTTTTAATCACAAACTAAGTAGTCACACAGGGGGACTCAGAACTTTTGTGTTAGTTGATCAAATTTTATATCTCACATTAAATCCCACAATCGATCACAATAAATATCAATAAAACTTAGCGTTCTGAGTCCCCTTGTGTTACTAGTACTACTTAGTATGTGACTAAAAAATTATTTCCTGCTTTTTCATGCGAGATTCTACATTCCTCACTGTAGCTGGGCCTCATCATTTTTAAAAAAAAGGTTGTTTTTTTGGGTTCATTTTATAAAAATGAAGCAAGAACAGATTGAACACTTACGTTTCTTTTATCGAGCATTGCTCGTATTTTAATAACAAGAAGTTATTCTGTTTTTCTGGGATTCGATGGTATAATTTTACGGTGAATATGACATACCACCCTCCCCCCCAAAAGTCACTCATTCCTCAAGGGGTTTATTTCAGTGCTTAGATCTGTCCATTTTGTGGACATTGTAGTATTGCCATGCACTCTATTCACTGATATGACGACATGTGGTCCAATGTGTCTGCCTACTGTAGGCCCTATCTTTACGATATCGTTGAAAAAGAAACACAAGGGAGATAAATTAAAAACAAAAATGCAGTGAATAACTCACTGGTCTTCGGAGCCAACAGATCTAGGGAAGAGCCACTATGGACGGCCCCATATCCTTCCGTATATATCTTGGATTTTTTTCTTCTTAGTTTCATGAAAAGTTTAATTATAAAAAGTTGCTGTCAAATTTGTGCGTGTGTTGTTTTGAACCGAAGCGAACAAATGTAGAAATACCAATATTGAAAGTCGTGACCTCCCACCCCTGATCAATTTATCGAAATTCGAGTCGATTTTCTCGAGTATTCCAATGTGTACACAGTTATTAATTGAGCGATTGGTTATCCATCTAGCCGTACAGGTGTACAGTTTATTCTTGCGTGTATTTGGTACGCACATAAAGTTATGTGTAAGTTTTACATAGATGTGTCCAAAAAAAAGTTAGTGAATAAAATTCGGTCTATAAAGTTACTGAATCATGTTGTCTCTGTAAATAGACTAAATCATACACTCTCTGTAAATAGACTAAATCATATACTATCTGTAAATAGACTAAATCATACACTCTCTGTAAATAGACTAAATCATACACTCTCTGTAAATAGACTAAATCATATACTCTCTGTAAATAGACTAAATCATACACTCTCTGTAAATATACTAAATCATACACTCTCTGTAAATAGACTAAATCATATACTTTCTGTAAATAGACTAAATCATACACTCTCTGTAAATAGACTAAATCATACATTCTCTGTAAATAGACTAAATCATATACTCTCTGTAAATAGACTAAATCATACACTCTCTGTAAATATACTAAATCATACACTCTCTGTAAATAGACTAAATCATATACTCTCTGTAAATAGACTAAATCACACACTCTCTGTAAATAGACTAAATCATACACTCTCTGTAAATAGACTAAATCATATACTCTCTGTAAATAGACTAAATCATACACTCTCTGTAAATATACTAAATCATACACTCTCTGTAAATAGACTAAATCATATACTCTCTGTAAATAGACTAAATCATATACTCTCTGTAAATAGACTAAATCATATACTCTCTGTAAATAGACTAAATCATACATTCTCTGTAAATAGACTAAATCATATACTCTCTGTAAATAGACTAAATCATACACTCTCTGTAAATATACTAAATCATACACTCTCTGTAAATAGACTAAATCATATACTCTCTGTAAATAGACTAAATCATACACTCTCTGTAAATAGACTAAATCATACACTCTCTGTAAATAGACTAAATCATATACTCTCTGTAAATAGACTAAATCATACACTCTCTGTAAATATACTAAATCATACACTCTCTGTAAATAGACTAAATCATACACTCTCTGTAAATAGACTAAATCATACACTGTAAATAGACTAAATCATACACTCTCTGTAAATATACTAAATCATACACTCTCTGTAAATGTACTAAATCATATACTCTCTACAAAATTCCTGACTCATATTATTCTCTACTGTGTTACCAAATGATATTTCTCGGTTTTTCTTAAACTCGTTCCTCATCGCACACTCAGCCCCAGCGAGTTGTCTTTTCAAATATGAGTTGGCCATGATATCACCGGTTAGCTCCCCTATCCCGCCATATTTGATTGATCTGAGCGAGATGACAGCGCAATGTTAGGAGGATAAAACACAGGAAACTGTGCACACAACCCCAGGGCGGACCATCTATGGCCCGGAGACCACATCTGGGGAATATGCCGGCATGGAAGCCACGTGTTTGCTGGATTTGTCTAGTTCCATTTCACGGGCTGTCCACCGCTGGTCAGCTCCGGCTCTTCAATTAATTCAATGTGGAGAAAAAATGAATTGCCGCAATGATAAAAGGATATCATGTTTTTTTTTAATAAGCATAAAATTCATGTTCTCATCACCATGCGTAAAGATCACAGCATTGAGACCATAGCCCACATCCCTAGGTGGCAACTCAAAGCCCATATCCCTAGATGGCATCTCCAAGCCTTTATCCCTAGATGGCAACTCCAAGCCCATATCCCTAGGTGATATCTCCAAGCCAATATCCCTAGGTGGCAACAGATGTTCACTCCAATTAACCCACGCACAAAGATGCACAGCATTCATTTTTTATGAAAAAGTTACAACCCACAATATTCTTATCAAAATTTGCTGTGCGGTAATTCTAAACTGCTGCAATGCGTTGGTCAGATCTATGCGTTGTCGCGCAGCCGAAAGGGAATATTTGGTGGCAACTCCAAGCTTATACCCAAAAATGTCAAATCTATGTCTATATCCAAAGATGGCAATACCAAGCCCATGAGCAAAAGATGGCTATTCCATGCCAATAATTCCGCTGCCACCTTCTCGAACTACAACTCTATTCTACAACCTTCTCTCTCTCTACTTTCTCTGGCACCATAACCCACTCACCACCACTCTCTCCCAACACCTCTTTCCCTAAAATGCTCTCTCTTTCACCCCCCCCCCTTTTCTCTCTCTCTCTCTCTCTCTCTCACTCTCCCGCACTCCTAATAACTTCTCCCACCACTTACTTCTGCTAAAACTACACACTCCTGCCTAGTTTGATTTTCCTCTTATCATCTGCAATCGAATGTGCGATTGAAATGATGCATAGAACCAATGAATATATTTTAAAAAAAGTAACCCATTACTATTATTCATTTTATTATATTTTTTTATAAGTTAAATTTACGTATAAATTTGTGATTACGTTTAAATACTTGGGGGTGAGGGGAGGGGGGATCTACTTTTTGTGTGTAACAGTGAAATTTTTTTTTAATGAATGAGAACAAAACAGTGGCAGCGGTGGGATTTGAACCCACGCCTCCGAAGAGACTGGTGCCTTAAACCAGCGCCTTAGACCGCTCGGCCACGCTACCGGTGTGAACGGTAATGAAAGTTGTGTAGTTTTATTTGTATAACAGTGTAAGCACAGATTACTTTTTAATTTTTTTTTACGTATCCAATAAAACCTTTGTGAATACATTTATGAAACTGATCTAAAATAATTGTTATGAAAGTGACTAGGCCTACACACCTAACTTTGACTTCGACTATATTTATTACTTTGATTCTCATAGCTCAAGCTCTCCATAACTTATATGGCCATAACAAAAGTCATAGATGTCTGATCACTGATATGTCATAGTCATATGCTTTTAAAACTGTTTGGTTTGGCTAGGTTGTTTGTGTGTGATTGTGTAGAGACATAAATTGTATGATTGCGTGACTGTGTATATAATATATAATTGTATGATTATGTAGAGACATTAATTGTATAATTGTGTAGAGAAACAAAGTAAAGATAACAAATTGTATGACTGTGTTGAGACAAAAACTGCATGATTGTCTGATTGTGTTGAGACAAAAATTGTATGATTGTGTTGAGACCTAAATTGTATGATTGTGTATAGACCCGCCAAGTGATATCTATGATTGCGCATGCAGACTAAATGGACAATGTATTAAAGAGCAGCCAAAATTAAATTTCAGACAGAAACTTCGAGGTAGCGGTAGACGATTCAGAGGCCGACCAAAACTGAGATGGGTGGATGAAATGGATAAGGACATACCATGGGGGCCCAAGGATGAAAAAGTTCTGTTTGGAGGAATGTAATGAAGCGATCCAGGGCCCTACATCGCTGATGACGATGTTGTGAATATCCCTCATTGGCTGGTTCCACATCTACTCCACTTTTCGGATCCATCAAAAATATAATATTCCAGTTGATTACACTGTCGACTTATGAATAGGAATGTAAGGATACAACCTCTCATTTTCCATAATTCATAAACGCGATCAAAACGCGGGCCAAAGTTTGAAAAAATATCGCTACTTTTTAAAAAGTCCGTCTGTTTCACATCGTCAAAACACGTCACGGAATCGAAGTACCTTGAAATCTTAAAAATTATAATCTTTATTAACAAGGATCTATTAAAAAATAGATTGAACACATATTTTTTTGTTTTTTTAAATCCCTTATATTAACTTCACCGCCGGTCATATCTGTCTGTCTGTCTTGGGCGGGCGGAAAAACAAAAGTCAAAATGACCCACTTCCCGTGATGCGATCGGGCTGAAATTTGGCACACTGACCCGTGTCACCTAACAATGTATTGTATCAAAATTTCAGATCGATCGAACGTACCGTAATTAAATTAATGCATTTTTAGTTTATCCTTATATGAGGTATGTAATTCAAATTCACTGTTTGTTATTGTTTTTTTTCCACGTGAAAGTTTGAGTTGACGCGTTGAGGCGACCCATCGAAGCACCGGCGTGCTTTTGTTTACATTTTACGTGTCACGCTGAGCTCGGTCAAGCGATCGGTGACCAGACTTTTCCCCTCTCCCCCCCCACAGGGTTATGAAGCAAACGTTGAGTTAAGACAGATTCAGTCTGTAAATGTTTGTAGCGTTTGAAAATAATCAATACTGTTAGTTATGTCTCATATATAAGGGATTTATAGTCAAAAACTTTGTTTTTACGGGTTTGTTTTTAAATCCCTTATATTAACTTCGCGGCCGTCTCTCTCTGTCTCTCTTCTGTCTCATCTCATGGGCGGGCGGAAAAAACAAAAGTCGAAAATGACCCACTTCCCGTGATCCGATCGAGCTGAAATTTGGCACACGGACCCGTCTAACCTAACAATGCATCGTATCAAAATTTCAGATCGATCGAACGTACCGTAATTAAATTAATGCATTTTTAGTTTATCCTTATATGAGGTATGTAATTCAAATTCACGGTTTGTTATTGTTTTTTTTCCACGTGAGTTTGAGTTGACGCTTAGACGTCGACCGTCGTGCCGACACCCCCTCACGATCCCATCCCCCGTTAAAAGACAGGGGACATCACTCGGTGTCAGTCCGTAAATATTTGTGGCGTTGAAACATAATCAATACTTTTAATTATGACTCAAAATATAAGGGATTTATAGTCAGAAAACTTTGTTTTTACGGGTTTGTTTTATTAAATCCCTTATATTAACTTCACCGCCGTCTCTCGTCATCTCTCTCTCTCTCTGTCGTCTGGGCGGGCGGAAAAACAAAAGTCAAAAATGACCCACTTTCCGTGATCCGATCGAGCTGAAATTTGGCACACGGACCCGTCTCACCTAACAATGCATCGTATCAAAATTTCAGATCGATCGAACGTACCGTAATTAAATTAATGCATTTTTAGTTTATCCTTATATGAGGTATGTAATTCAAATTCACGGTTTGTTATTGTTTTTTTTCCACGTGAGTTTGAGTTGACGCTTAGACGTCGACCGTCGTGCCGACACCCCCTCACGTCCCATCCCCCGTTAAAAGACAGGGGACATCACTCGGTGTCAGTCTGTAAATATTTGTGGCGTTGGAACATAATCAATACTTTTAGTTATGACTCATATATAAGGGATTTATAGTCAGAAAACTTTGTTTTTACGGGTTTGTTTTATTAAAACCCTTATATTAACTTCGCGGCCGTCTCTGCCGTCATCTCATGGGCGGGCGGAAAAATAAAAGTCAAAAATGACTCACTTCCCGTGATCCGATCAAGCTGAAATTTGGTACACGGACCCGTCTAACCTAACAATGCATCGTATCAAAATTTCAGATCCATCGAACGTACCAGATGTCCGGTTTTGTACCGGACTGTCCGGTACTATCGTTATTTGTCCAGTGGAAAAATGGAAACAATACCGGACATTTTACATTGCAATATTGCGCCATCGACAAAATTCGACACTAGTTTCCGGTATTTTTGAGACAGCCACCTGGCAACCCCAGGAGGGGGGGTGGCGGATTGCGGGCCGCACCGGGTGAACCTATCACAAGTGGTGAGACCAATATGTACAATTATGTATTGTTCCCGGTACCCGGTATTTGGCACTGGAGGAGGTCTATGGGGTAAGTCGTGAGGGGGGGTAACACCATGAGCTACAGCAGTGGGGTGAAACCAATCCTAGTGACGCCTCTGCTTCAGATACAAACAGATACAGACAGCCGTTGTCTAATTGTGTAGAGAAAGGCGAAACCATTCATGTTTATTTCTACAATGCACCAAGTTTCCAAAAAGAAAGAAACATTGTACAGTACTGTTATATTGAAGGGTGTCCATCTGTCAACATTACAGACTACAAGCTTACGTGACTCACATCGACAGTTTGTTATTTGTTATTTCATTGTCATTTAACTTAAACTCTCTCTCCCTCTCTCTCTCTCTCATCTCTCTTCTCTCTCACACACACATACACTCTCGAATACTCGTTATAGCATATATGATAAATATACATTATATATGTGCTTGCTTTCTCCCCCCCCCCTCTCTCTCTCTCTCTCTCTCTCTCTCTCTCCCCCTCTCTCTCTCTCTCCCTCTCCCCCCCCCACCCCCCACCCTCTCTCTCACTCTAACTAACCAAATAAATTATTCATGTTTTCCAGTCGTTCATATTGAAATATAAATCCGGAGTCGACATGAAACTGGAGAATGAAAATTTCATTTTGTAGCAGAAGCACCTGAAGCTTGTGAACGATGAAGAGTGGTTCGACGATTGGTAACACATCTAAATTACAGGAACACGTTCAGAGTTATAAGCGTGGGACTTGAAGACATTTATCATCATTTCAAGTCGATTGCAATCAAACACGAAGCACATCCCTATCATCGTTGCCTCGTAATCACGCTTCCAGTTCCAAACACTTTTGGTACTGTGTCCCACAAAACCAATCACTAATTCACTCACAATCATGTAACATAGCACCTTGCCATTATGCACCCAGTACCACACAATTATGCACCTAGCACCACACAATTAACAATTATACACCTAGCACCACACAACTATGCACTTAGTCCCACACATTATACACCTAGCACCACACAATTATGCACCTAGCACCACACAAAAATGCACCTAGCACCACACAATTATACACCTAGCACCACACAATTATGCACCTAGCACCACACAATTATGCACCTAGCACCACATAATTATACACCTAGCACCACACAATTATACACCCGGCACCACACAACTATGCACTTAGTCCCACACAGTTATGCACCTAGCACCACACAATTATGCACCTAGCCCCACACAACTATGCACTTAGTCCCACACAGTTATGCACATAGCACCACACAACTATGCACCTAGCCCCACACAACTATGCACTTAGTCCTACACAGTTATGCACCTAGCACCACACAATTATGCACTTAGTCTCACATTGTACGCCCAGCGCCACATAATTATGCACCTAGTCCCTCACAACCACTCACTGTATATCCTCCCTATATCCTCCACCCAGACAGTGATGTAGACACGGGTCGTTCTACCGGAAGGTAAAGTTGAGGTCGGAGCAGACGACATTTGTCATAGAGCAGGGGTTCTTAAATGTTTGAGTCCATGGGTCACTCTTCATGTCAGATAATATCGTGGCACAATAAAGTAAAGGTTAAAAAAAACTTCTGTTTCCAAATAAAAGTTTGAAAAAATTATGCAAACTTCTTACCCGCTATCCACCCGACACACACACACACACAAACAGACACACACACAATTTCTCCCAATTGACACCTGTTAACGGACCCACCAACAGAGATGTGGGCCACAATAGCTCTGTCAGTGAGTTCCTTCTAGTTTCTTTTGTATAACTGGGGTCTTGGGTTTAGTGTTGGTTTCTGTTGTGCAGTGTGTGAAATGTTGTTTGCTGGTTGTCTTTATGTCACAGGAATCTGTTCTATATTTGTCATGTTAATGATACATGTATCTTTAACTAGAAAAGATTTAATTTAATAAAATAAAATATGTTAACTGAACATTAAACTTAAAAATAAAAAAGTAATTGAAGAGGGTATGGGTAAGCCTGAAAAAAAAGAAAAGGGGGTTGGGGGGGGGCTGAGTAATACATTTTTTAAAGACATGAGAGTTTTGTCGATAAGTTTGTTGC
Source organism: Ampullaceana balthica (assembly GCA_944989445.1). Classification (NCBI taxonomy): domain Eukaryota; kingdom Metazoa; phylum Mollusca; class Gastropoda; family Lymnaeidae; genus Ampullaceana; species Ampullaceana balthica. The sequence continues at coordinate 53,525 of CALYLW010002070.1, forward strand.
TCTGTTTCGTCTTTGTTCAGTCCTTCCCAGAACCTATTCAATAAATTCTTGTCTACACAGCGTGTATACATTCCCAAGCCCAACTTAAACGTTTAAAAAACAAGGTAGTTTGATAAAATTAAATCAAATCTGTCGTTTTATCTTATCATTAATTTTTGTTGCTTTACAAAGTTTTAAAATATATTTTTTTTGTTGACAATAACAATATTAAGAGTTGTCATAATCACTTCACTACCAATAGCAACAACAACAATAATAAAGTAATCTAATAACATAACAGTAGCTGTGTCTGCCTTGACGTATATAAATATGTTACATACTGCATCCTTTCTACACACGCACGCGCGTGCAAACAAATTCACACATAATCAACCCCCCCCCCACACACACACTCATCCCCTCCCCTCACACACACACACACACACACACAGTCTAACTTTGGTAGATCAAGGGACATGTTTGCACATGCAGAGTACCACGAACAGTAGCCAGACTGTTGCATTAAAAATGCATTCTGTTAACCGTAAATATCTTATCTTATCTGTTTCAGACGCTTCTTGGGGGATACGGTGGTCGAGTGGCAGCGCTCTCGACTGGCGTACCGATGGTCACGGGTTCGAATCCATGGGAAGCCATGGATTTGTTCCCGGGGCCTAGGGCGTCCCCGACTCCACCCAGCTTCGAGTGGGTACCTAACGCATAGTTAGGGAAAACAAAAGGCGGCTGGGTAATGCGTGGAACCCTTATAGCCGTGGCATGTGAACGCTGCATCACTTGCCAAAATCAACTGCTGCCTTGCAGATGGTCTTGGCTGACCAAAGGCTATGGAAGCACATCCAGAAAAAACAGCAGGCTGAAGTCGGAGACCACGGGCCAATGGCGCAAAACTCGTCGGCACGCAATACTCAAATTGAGAACGAAGAAGAAGAAGAAGAAGACGCTCCTTCTATACAGAAGATTATTGCGTCTTACGCTTATCTATGGCTTGTGTTTAGTCCTGCATTCTTATTAGAGTTTTAAATGTTGATAAAGTGTTGGCTTTCCTGGTTTCTTCAGGCAACCCATTCCACGCCCGAATTCCGGGCACCACAATAAATCATATGAGCACAGAAGACGGCTAGTGATTTGTAGGTCTTGGTGGAACCCTGTCATACTAGCTATGTAAACCTTTTGTAAAGACAGATGGTGTAGGTCTTCGTTTGGTGGAACCCTGTCATACTAGCTATGTAAACCTTTTGTAAAGACAGATGGTGTAGGTCTTCGTTTGGTGGAACCCTGTCATACTAGCTCTGTAAACCTTTTGTAAAGACAGATGGTGTAGGTCTTCGTTTGGTGGAACCCTGTCATACTAGCTAAGTAAACCTTTTGTAAAGACAGATGGTGTAGGTCTTCGTTTGGTGGAACCCTGTCATACTAGCTAAGTAAACCTTTTGTAAAGACAGATGGTGTAGGTCTTCGTTTGGTGGAACCCTGTCATACTAGCTATGTAAACCTTTTGTAAAGACAGATGGTGTTGGTCTTCGTTTTGGGGGAACCCTGTCACACTAGCTATGTAAACCTTTTGTAAAGACAGATGGTGTAGGTCTTCGTTTGGTGGAACCCTGTCATACTAGCTATGTAAACCTTTTGTAAAGACAGATGGTGTTGGTCTTCGTTTTGGGGGAACCCTGTCATACTAGCTATGTAAACCTTTTGTAAAGACAGATGGTGTAGGTCTTCGTTTGGTGGAACCCTGTCATACTAGCTATGTAAACCTTTTGTAAAGACAGATGGTGTTGGTCTTCGTTTGGTGGAACCCTGTCATACTAGCTATGTAAAGCTTTTGTAAAGACAGATGGTGTAGGTCTTCGTTTGGTGGAACCCTGTCATACTAGCTATGTAAACCTTTTGTAAAGACAGATGGTGTAGGTCTTCGTTTGGTGGAACCCTGTCATACTAGCTATGTAAACCTTTTGTAAAGACAGATGGTGTAGGTCTTCGTTTGGGGGAACCCTGTCATACTAGCTCTGTAAACCTTTTGTAAAGACAGGTGGTGTAGGTCTTCGTTTGGGGGAACCCTGTCATACTACCTATGTAAACCTTTTGTAAAGACAGATGGTGTAGGTCTTCGTTTGGTTGAACCCTGTCATACTAGCTATGTAAACCTTTTGTAAAGACATATGGTGTAGGTCTTCGTTTGGGGGAACCCTGTCATACTAGTCACGTGAACCTTGAGTAAAGGCAGAGGGGCTTTTGTCCAAAGGATGTTTTATGTTCCACAACCATTGCCAGAATGTTGTGCAGTGGCTTGTGGGTAGTGGGTGTAGTGGGTAGTCTTTCGAACGGAATATTTTCGTTTTGACGGTTTCAGGCATTTTCAGCTAATCCATATTTAGTCAGCTAATCCATATTTAGTCAGCTAATCCATATTTAGTCAGCTAATCCATATTTGATCAGTTACTATACATTTAGTCAGTCAATTCAAATTTAGTCAGTCAATCCGTATTTTTTCATTTAATCCATACTTAGGGGCCGTCCATAAATTATGTCACGCACCAGTGGTTGAGGGGGGGGGCTCACACTTTTGTGACGATGCGTGACGAGGGGGAGGGGGTTTGTTTAAGAAATGTGACGTCACATCAAAAATTTAAGTAATAGTTCCATTTAAATATTTTATGTTTACAATTTATTTAATGACTATTTACATGGCCTAACGCGTGTTACGATATTAGAGTGCAGCCTTACACTAAATAAACACTGAAAGACAAAAAAGTTATTTTAAATTAATTTTTTTAGGGCTGTTAACGATAATTTAAATTTAATCGTTAACTTAAGAAAGAAAAAACGATTAATTAATCGTTAATTTCGATTTAAGCAAAAAAATAAAATGTATAATGTCATAAGTCATAAGTAACACATATTAAACGTTCTTGTTGAAAATCTACATATTCTATATGTCCTTTTAACCAGGGCCGGATTAAGCAATCTTGGTGCCCGAGCACAAACCCACATGGGTGCCCCCTTCTGCCTGATCCCCCACTGACCACTGGTATGTTCAACATTAAGCAAACCAACTAACAAACAAAACAGTTGTTAACACACAGGGGCGTCACAAGGGATTGCGGGAGGTGCGGACCGCACCGGGTGACACCAAAGGGTAAAATTTCTGTATGCCTCGTTATTTGCATTGGCATACTCGGAGGAGGCCTATGGAGTAAGTTGTGAGGGGGTGACATCATGACCTACCGAACTGGATGACACCCACCCTAGTGACGCCGCTGTTAACACATATGTTTGTACTAGTATCATTCAAATAAAACCTGCGATAAGTTATTTCTGTATTAAAATTTATATTTAATTAATTTTGTAATAATAACAGACACACTTTTTTAATAGACGAGAAAGTCAGAGAAAGCAAACCTTTACATTTTAAATTTCTTTATTCTAGTTTTACATCTAGCACAGTACATCATCAAAGTTAATTTTGCGCAAATGTCCGTCTCAATCATCAGCAAAGATAAGGAATCACGCTTTTCTTATTTCATTATCGATCTACTTGGATTTTTTGTATGTTTTAATTGAGAAAAAGATCGCTCAGTTAAAACATTCGTAAACATTAATGTTAAAAATATGCGCAAGTCCATTTCTACATTGTTAAAGCAAACTTGATGTTGTCTCTATTACTTTGTATAATTCTGCATGACTCAACGTGTTGGTTTCAGATTTTGATGCATGCACGAAACTTGTGGCGAATATATGAGTGTAACTTTTGTAGTTCAATATATAAATTATTGTTCAGATCTTCAGGATAAGCATTTATTAGTCCTATATAACACTGAGATGTTTGTGGTACATCGACCAGACAAGAAAATCGAACTGTTATATCATTATATACCTATCCTCATCTGCCTCATCTACCCATCTCTGTCTCAAGTTTGTCAACAATGGCGTAAAAAGCAAATATACGAAATTTGTCTCTGGCTTTCAGAGATACATCAGGGGCATCACCATCAATAAACACTGTCTTTCATGCAAGTGATCTGCTAGTGAAGAATAAAAATTAGCACACATTTTCAAGTTCAAGCGCTCATTTTGTAGAGCTTGACTGCATCTGTGAAAATGTAACACTTCTTCCCAAAAGACAAGCGTGAGAGCAAATTTCTAATTCTTGTATCTTCTTTGCAATTTTTGTCTGCTTCTCTTCTGGTGTCCCCCTTCTGTGACAGATCTTATTGTAAACACTCTAACGCTTCTATAATCTGAGGATGAGACTTTAGAATAACTTTAGTTCCAACAACATGTGCTTCCCATCTGATATCGGAAAGAGAGTTTACACGCATTCAATCCACAAAGCATCCTTTCAGAATCTTCCATCTGTTGTTTGAAGCTGTGAAAAAAAGTATCGATCAGTTGCACTGTATGGAAGAAGTTTACTGCCTCTAAACAAGAGTCAACAGCATTTCTGCCTACCAGATTTAGTGAATGGGTAGCACAGGGTATGTAGATAGAAAACAAATTTTTCTCTAGAATTTTGTTCTGCATGCCCTTGTAATACCAAGACATATTAGCTGCGTTATCAGGGACTGACCTCTGCATTTCGCAAAATCAATATTGCAAACTTCACGTAAGTACTGCAACTCTTGCTTAGCCATACCTTCACCGGTGTGACTTTGTAGCTCCAAGAAAGTAAAAAAGCGCTCAATGGGCTCTCCATCTACCACATATCGAAGAACAACGCTTAACTGATCTGTAGGTAAAATATCGGGCATTGACAAGCTGAAATAACTGGAAGCCTTTACTTCATCTATAATTACTTGATGGAATTTTGGGGACATAATTTTAATCAGTTCTTCACATAGAGTTTGGGATACATAAGAAGGATTTACTTTTTCAAAAAATTTTTTACTTCGCAATGTGTGATGCTAAAATCGATCAAACTGACTGACCAACTCCAGCAACCCTAGAAAATTCAATTTTGTAAAGATTCAAATTTGTCCCTTTTAAAGCGATTTCAGGGAAGGGGGGGATAATATTGCACGGGGCCCCTGGCTGCAATTCCACCTGGGGCACTGTCCAGCCACTTTATTATACAATTTAATAAGCTTGGGGTCCCTTAATTTAGTCTTAAATCATTTAGTGACCTTGGGTTTAGCCCAATCAGCCTTCCATTTAATCCGCCCCTGTGCGATTTAAAATTACATTTGCGATTTGCTAACGTCATGTCGATTATGCACAATATACTAATTTTTCTTGAGGACTTGTGGTGCCCCCCAAACGCTTGGTGCCCAAGGCACGTGCCTTGTTTGCCTATAAGATAATCCAGGCCTGCTTTTAACCAACTACGCAAAAAGACAAGCGTGTTGACATTATTTGGTTCAAAGTGATGAGCGGGTCTAATTGACAATATAACCAGCCGAGCTGAACAATCATTCACATGGAACTGAGGTAACTGGTATGCACAAAACTGTCTTGTCAAGGAATGACATTATCGGATAGCGGTGTTCATTAAGTTTCCACCATTGTAGAGGGTTAATGGATTCACAAAGTTTCATCTCCATTTTGTAACGCAGTAATTCATCAGAAGAGCTGTCGTCATTTTATGTCTCTGAGTCAGACTCCATTAGCTTAATATGCTTTTCATTTGGTTTGATAAGTGGGCGAAGTGTTAGAACCATGGTAGGCAAACTTTATCAATTAACATTTTGAACATTCCCGTCAGTCATTAGTTTAAAACCAAGATGTTCGTGTAATCGTCAGGATATTTATTATTATTTATCGGTCACTATTTGTTTTTATATTTTTTTTACTTTCAATAATTTGTAAGTGATGTGTCGATTAATCGTAACAAATAATTTAATCGTTAAAATTTTTTAACGATTAATCAAGAAATTAATCGTTAATTTACCCAGCCCTAAAATTTTTTATTTTCAAATCGAAAATACGGCTTTTATGGTGGCAAAGCCTAGTTGTGACAAGGGGGGGGGGAGAGGGGGTGAAAAATTTGCCAAAATTGCGTGACGTCATTTATTGACGGCTCCTTAGTCAGCCAATCCATATTTAGTCCGCCAAAGCTCGACAACCAAAATGCGTCAATGTTTTTGTGATATTTTTGAACCAAATCATTCCGCCCTTTTTTTCCGTTTAAAATATTACTGTTGATGTTTGCTCCGTGGTTGTATCCCATAGGCCAATAATGGCGAACCTATGGCACGCGTGCCTCACGTGGCACGCAGAGCCTCATCAGCCGACACGCGACTAAAAGATATTACCTCCTTAACAAACCAGCCCAGCCAAACCACCCCATTTTCGGGTTTCATGTGAGTAATTTTCGGAGTGTTGGCCCTTTGCTATATAAATATGTGGGTATAGGTTGAATTTTCGGGCACGCCACCCCAAAAAAGTTTCGCCGTCACTGCCATTGGCGTATTCTGAAAGAACATGAAGCACATGAAACATCCCTGTTAGTTGTGGGACACACGAAACAATAAAACTAACACAGAACTATTTATGTGTATGCCTTTTAAAAAAGACGCTAGAATTTAAACACGAGTTCGTCATATCCATCACCTGTGATGCATGTTGTAGAGACACGCTGACCTGCGCATGCCCAGGAAAAACTTACGTGCCGCTCGGTGACTGGCGCGCATTCTATTTCCGAGCTTGACCTCACTCTTTGACGCTCAGATTAATTATTTTTGTTTGCTGCTCGGCCTCAGCATCGTCGCCTGGCATGGTCTAGAGCTGTCGGCCAAACTATTTGTCACAACCCCTCACCCCCCCCCCGACTCACCCACCCCCCTCCAACTGCACACACACCGAGGCGTTGGTCTGGATAATTACTTGTGTAGGGGAGGTCACGGCAAAGTGAAATTCTTGACAGTTTACAAGAAAATATTAACCAGTTCATTGTGACGAGGGGAAAAATTAGAACCTTCAACCAGTTAAGTTTGTCCAGATAACATATTAGGACCATTAACCAGTTAAGTGTCTAGATAACATATTAGGTCCATTAACCAGTTAAGTCTGTCTAGATAACATATTAGGAAGATTAACCAGTTAAGTCTGTCGAGATAACAAAGTAGGACCGTTAACCAGTTAAGTCTGTCTAGATAACATATTAGGACCATTAACCAGTTAAGTCTGTGTCGAGATAACAAAGTAGGACCATTAACCAGTTAAGTCTGTCTAGATAACATATTAGGACCATTAACCAGTTAAGTCTGTCTAGATAACATATTAGGACCATTAACCAGTTAAGTCTGTCTAGATAACATATAAGGACCATTAACCAGTTAAGTCTGTCTAGATAACATATTAGGACCATTAACCAGTTAAGTCTGTCTAGATAACATATTAGGAACATTAACCAGTTAAGTCTGTCTAGATAACATATTAGGAACATTAACCAGTTAAGTCTGTCTATATAACATATTAGGACCATTAACCAGTTAAGTCTGTTTAGATGACATATTAGGACCATTAACCAGTTAAGTCTGTCTAGATAACATATTAGGACCGTTAACCAGTTAAGTCTGTTCATATAACTAATTAAGACCATTAACCAGTTGAGGTTTTTCAGATTACAAATTAGGGCCACGAGTTTATTATTGTTGTCGAAGACTGATCTTCTGCATCCCAGACCAGGTAGGTGTTAAAATTTGAGAGGTTATATCTAGGGCAATGTTGAGAGACCTTTTTGTTTCTAGTTCGCGATGTGAAGATTTGGTGCAAGGTTTGGGGCAGAAAGCTTGTGGTTGGGAAGTTGTGGTGGGAAAGTTGTTGTGGGAAGGTTGAAATTATTATGAAGAATTTTATTAATCTAAATGCATATGTGACCGCTAAATATAATTAAAAAGTTTAAATTTATATTGTGAAAGTAAATCTTTTAAATAGCATTTATGCAATGAAATTAAGTTTCATTTCAACCCTGACGTGCATGCGCACTGAACACCAAACGCTAAAAATGTTACTATCTACGTAATGGTGGGGGGGGGAATCCCACATTGAAATGAGGTTGAGAATAGAATACATAAAATATAAATGGTGGTTATTTTTGTCTTATTTTTAATTTGTAATGCTCTAAAAGGCCAAACTGGACACAACATCCCTGAATACATTCCTTGCAATAAAATGTCAAGGTCAGACTTCCTAAACAATAGTTGTATTATCATTTGTGTAACTTTATTTCAAATTGGTGTACGGTATTATAAGCAGCAAAATACGACCGATTTCATACTTGTATAATACACACACAAAAAACAGATAAATATGTGTCTGTGTGAGGAAAAAGAGTGACGACTAACTCGTATTTTGTATGATCATAACCAAGACAGTGTTAAGAAATATAAATATTTGGTTTGGCTTGCCTTGGAGCGTAAAAAAAATCTGGCCAGACCACTACAGATTTAGTTGAATAATTAACCCCTGTTTTGCGTTTAACCCTTGGTGCACCAGTTCACTAATGTTCTTCAGTAAATCACTTCTCACAAAGCTATTTATTCATTTCCAACCTTTAAAAAAAAAGTCCCACACCTGTTGTGTCAACCTGAAAATATAAAACTTCTCAAGGATAGAAGGGATGTGCACCTTGGGTGATGTCTAAGGATGGAATGTTTATTTTGAATAATTTTTTTAAATAAATCAAATTATTATTTTTTTTATTTTATTTTGTCTGAAAGTCAAAGTCTTAAACAAAACTTCTTATTTTTCATCTTGTGTTTAGGCTATTTCTGTTATTTATTCCATGAATGAAGGTTTCTAGAAATTTTAAGTTATACAGAGCTTAAAAAGGTTTAGTAAAAAAATAGAACGGGAAAAACAAGGTCCAATATTGAAACGTTGCTATAGCATTCAATGAAATGTTTGCTTTTTATTAACAGCATCCAGGCTTTTAAATTCAGCCAATCACTGCGGAAAGTGTGAAATTCAAAATAGTTATTTCCAGATTAGTCAGTCTGCGCTGACCCCCACCCCCAAAAACCTTCTTTTTGAATGAAACGATTGTTTGTGAATCGGATTTGTTGGTGGTGAGGTTATTGGTTGCCCCCAAGATAGAAACGTGTTGTTGAAATATTGGGTACTATTGATAAAACTTTTTGATTACCATTTCATAAAATTTAATCATTGAAATTTATTGTACTTTAATTATATCTTTTTATTACACATTCACGACAAAAAGTGCGTTTGTATTTAGTTATCAAAACAGAAAAGTTTTCAGGCAAAATATGCACCCATCCCCTTATAATATTTCAAATTTTTTTTTAATTTTACAATTTTAGCAAAAAATAAATTAAAAATGAATTTAGTTTTTATTTAATGTAAATGATTGGATGAAGGAAAATTTACTGTTCAGAACGTTTGTTAGTTGCGACAGAGCTAATCCCTGGACAGGTATGGCTAATCTCTGGCAAGGTAAAGCTAATCCCTGGCCAGGTAAAGCTAATCTCTGGCGAGGTAAAGCTAATCTCTGGATAGTAAAGCTAATATCTGGCGAGGTAAAGCTAAGCTCTGTTCAGGTAAAGCTAATCCCTGGCCAGGTAAAGCTAATCTCTGGCAAGGTAAAGCTAATCTCTGGCCAGGTAAACTCCTTCAAACTTGGGCCAGATTTATGCCTAGGCCTACAAGGCCCCGGCCTAGGGCCTCAGTCAGCTTAGGGCCCCAGCCAGCCTAGTGGGCCTCGGTGGTGGAATCTTTGCATAAGCTAAAAAAAAGATTTACCTTAATAAAGAGAACAAATCTTGAATGAAAAAAATTTGAGGAAAACCGAAATTGTCTTGAACAAATTAACAACTAAACAACAAATTGAAGCATAAAAACATTGTTCCAAATAATGAAATAAAGTTCGATTGTTTAATGACCCTCTCTTTTATATTCGTAACAGAAATTACAGATGTCACGATGTCTGGCTTCAATTAAAATCTTAGCGGGTTCCAGAATAAAGAAAAAAATCCAAAAAGAAAAAGAGCTTCTTCGTAATGTATAACCTAAGTTAAACTTAAGCACATTTTTCGTCTGGTCTACGTCTAGACCTAGTTCTGGCTCTAGTTCTAGTACTAGTAATGCTAGGGCAGTAGCCAGTGACAGTTGCAGCGATGCTGCTGATGACCATCAACAGACAGCTCCAACAAACGTGTCTGCCTGCAACTAGTAACACGAAAGCATTATTTCTGAAAAACCCGTAACAGCTACAAAAAAAACCACATGATTATTAAAAAATTCTGAATCTAATTCTTATTTATGAGACGATCCTGCTGAGTGGATGCTAGACGAAGTTACATGGGAGTACCTTGTTCAAAATGGCTTGAAACAAAATATTGATGCCGACTTTTCTTTTTCAAGGCATCAGTGCTCAGATAAATCCAGGTATCTATCGCTGTCACTTTTTAGCTGAATTTAAGCAATGGTGAAGCACGACCTCGACCTTGGCTCATATTTTCGAAGAACAAGGGTTTAGTGTTTTACGCTCCTTGTAATATGTTTGGGAAATTGCGGTCACTAACTAATGAAGAATTCAACGATTTGAAAAAGCAATTCAAAGAATGAAGGAACATGCGAATTCGGACGAACACAGGTCAGGACTTGCGATACTATTATCTAGGAATAATGATTGCGGTAGAGTTGACAAGAGTCTTGTTCTTTAAACGGAAGAAGAAATAAAATAATGACATGAGGTTTTCAGGACATTGCGGCTGTTGTGAGGTCACTTTCTGCACGCGGATTGCCATTTAGAGGTGCTCGTGAACGATTTTGATTTTTAACAAACAGTGGGAACTATATTATGACCTTAGAACGTTTGACTGAGCTCGATTACTTTCTGGACGTACAGATAAAACGCCACGGTAACAAAGGAAGTGGCACAACATCATATCTTTCGTCAAAAATATGCGATGAAATGATCAATATCGTGGCAGAAAAGATAATAAATACAATCGTGACTGAGATAAAACATGCTATATATATATATCTATATCTGTGGATTCTATTCCGGACATTTCTCATGTAGATCAAATTTCATTCATTGTGAGATATGTCTCTGAAGACGGATGTACTGTCGACCGATTTTTGAAATTCATTCCAGTATTCATTCATAATACACTGTATTATTCTGATGTTTATTAAGTTCATTAAAGTCAATTAAAAATTACAGGTTCTGTACTTGTGCATTTAATTTGCTTAATTTCCAAAATAGATTCGAGATGGTTTGGGGGCCCAAAAGTCAAAAGTGCCTTAGGGCCCTGGGTCTCTTAAGTCAGGGCCTGCTGGCCAGGTATAGCTAATATCTGGCCAGGTAAAGTTAATCTCAGGCCAGGTAAAGTTAATTTCTGGCCAGGTTAAGTTAATCCCTGCCCAGGTAAAGCTAATCTCAGGCCAGGTAAACTCCTTCAAACTTGGAACATCTTTACCGCATCCCACCAGGAACGCACAGTCGATTCACTCTGTTCTAACGTCACGTCGGTGTCAGCGTGTGAGTCTTGGTGTGTGGATGTTGTATGTGTGTGTGGGGTGGGGGGTCTCTGTGTGTAGGACAGTCGTTGGGTGATTCCTGGAATGCGGGTCTCAGTCTGTGTGAAACTTACCCAGCGAGATAGCCGTATTGTTGAGTACATACGACGCGTGTTATACAAACTTTTCGCACCCAGGTTGCGCATTATGTAAAACTAGGTTGCGCTGGGGCGCCGTGGCGCCTACAGCGTCGAATTTTTTAAGGCGCATAAGGCGCCCACTTTTTTCAAAGTGTTCCTATGAGAGAAATCACATCAGTCACAAAAGATGGACACTATGTTAACAAGAATATAACACAACACCCCAGTCACAAAAGATGGACACTATGTTAACAAGAATATAACACAACTAAATGGACAAAAATGAAAGGAACATTTTCTGTTATAAAATGTTTGTCCTACATTTATCAGCCAATGAAATCAATAGATAATATTTAATTATAAACAATAAAACGGCTGTGTAGTTAGTTTTTTTTTAATTAAAAAGATTTCTTTCATTAGTTCCATTATGTGAAATTAAACTTTATTTTTTTTTAATTTTAAAAAAATAAATTTTTTTAAAAAGTATAGCTGGTACTGATTAAAAAAAATTTGTTCGATTAAACGGGAAAAAATTTAATCGATTAATCGATTAATTTCGATTGATTATATTTTTATAACGCATATAAGTCCCGTTAAGTTGAGATTCATTATTTTGCGAAACCGGTTAAGTCGCGGTAATTCCATAGGGACCGTCCATAAAGTACGTCACGCTATTTGTGACCATTTTAACTCCCCCCCCTTTGTCACAAACTGTCACAAATCTTGAACCCCCACCCCTAAAGTACGTCACACTTTCAAACAAAATTTTTTGTTTATATTAAAAAAATAATTACAATTTAATATAAAACACCGTGACGTCACACATGGCTGGACCCCCCCCTCCCCCTGTCACAAACTGTCACACTTTCTTATACCCCCTCCCCCCCCTCTGGAGCGTTACGTACTTTATGGACGGCCCCATGGTTACCAAATTTTGTGAAGTAACACTGCAAATTCGTTCTGCTATGAAAGAAATATGGAAGAAAAACCTTTTTGTTTACGTGTGCACGTCTAAATAAATAATAAAATACATTGGAAAAGTATGTAAGCAACAAAAAATATAAATTATCAAAAAATTGGAGGCGAAAAATATTAGAAATATTTTCTTAAATAATAGTCGAATTTTAATCGATCAAATTAATTTTAATCGATTACAATTTTAACGATTAATCGATTAATTAATCGTTAATTTCCTCAGCCCTAAGAAAAATACAATGTGACAAGTCAAGCAATCCAAACTCGAATTTTCTGTCATCAATTGTTGAATTATAAGAATTAAATGAATGAGTATCAATAATGGTTTTATGAGTGTACTTACTAACCACCACCTCTACAATAACAACATTAATTATATTATATGCATAACAATTATCTTAATAACAATAACACTAGAAATAATATTGATAATAACGTTGCACACCATAACAAATAACGTGTAAAATTAACATTGGTAATATCCTCTATACGCTGTAGTAGAATTATCAATAGTCTATTCTATGGTAAAGTTTGTCTCTCTTATACAACGCTATCTTGATATCATATATATCTATAATATTTCATCTCTAGATCTCTAACTGGATATCATATATAACTACAATATCTTCATCTCTAGAACGCTATCTTGATATATAGATCTACAATATTTTCATCTCTAGATCTCTGTTTTGATATATATAACTACAATATCTTCATCTCTAGAACGCTATCAGGATACCATATATAACTACAATATCTTCATCTCTAGAACGTTATCTGATATCATATAGATCTACAACATCTTCATCTCTATATCTCTGTACTGATACTTCCCATATCATCACTAGAACCTGATCCCCATGAGTACGGACTGGTCTGCAGTTGCAGTTTCCATCAGGTTTCCGATCAACGCCTGCAGATGATGAACGCTTAAAAGAGATGAGCTGTCGTTTGGGTAGCATTCTTTTAATTTCTTCTCCTTTTTAATTATTTTTTATCGGCTCTTCCAGCGACCGGCTGTCTCTTTTAATGTGGACGGGGAGACACCTAAGCCGGATTCCCCGAGAAGTAATCGAACGTCTAACACGAATGTGCACTTTAGTTGAACGCCCAGAAACGACTTAAATAAAATAAAATATAATACTAAAAATAAAAAGCCACGCCCCTTGCTTCATCCCCACCTTCACCTAAAAATGCGTTACTTAAAACTGCATTAGTGGGACCGCCATTCTTTTAGAGGCATTTCACTGAGCATTTCTAGCGTTATAGTAAGTTTACAGGAAGCTGACATTAGAACAATGTACGTAATAATTAGTTCATGTGTGGTCTTGTTTAGTGTTGGTTTTAGACGCTGTTTGAGCAGTTTCACGGTGCAAGGGAGGTGCTAATAAAGGGCGGTGCAAATAAAGGGAGGTGCTAATAAAGGGAGGTGCTAATAAAGAGATGTGCTAATAAAGGGAGGTGCTAATAAAGGGAGGTGCTAATAAAGGGAGTTGCTAATAAAGGGAGTCGCTAAAAAGGGAGGTGCTAATGAAGGGCGGTGCTACTCAAGGGAGATGCTAAGAAAGGGACGTGCTAATAAAGGGAGGTGCTAATAAAAGTAGGTGCTAATAAAGAGAGGTGCTAATAAAGGGAGGTGCTAATAAAGGGAGGTGCTAATAAATAGAGGTGCTAATAAAGGGAGGTGCTAATAAAGGGAGGTGCTAATAAAGGGAGTTGCTAATAAAGGGAGTCGCTAATAAAGGGAGGTGCTAATAAAGAGAGGTGCTAATAAAGGGAGGTGCTAATAAAGGGAGGTGCTAATAAAGAGAGGTGCTAATAAAGGGAGGTGCTAATAAAGAGAGGTGCTAATAAAGGGAGGTGCTAATAAAGCGAGGTGCTAATAAAGGGAGTTGCTAATAAAGGGAGGTGCTAATAAAGGGAGGTGCTAATAAAGGGAGTTGCTAATAAAGGGAGTCGCTAATAAAGGGAGGTGCTAATGAAGGGCGGTGCTAATAAAACTTTAAAAGTTGAATTGTTAAGAAGACGATCGTTGTGTAAGAAAAGTGATCATGTTTAACGCATGAACAGCGAGTGATCCTAGATACAAGAATTGCTGTCATGCAGAGCGATTTAAATTATTGGAATGAGAAAGAACAAAAGTTGTATAGTACGTCGTACATGGTAGCTATGACGTCACAAGACAGGGGTGTCCAAACTTTTTACAAAGGGGGCCGTATTCCATGAAGTAAAAATATGCGTGGGACGGACTATAATTAAGATGATAAACAATTGAACAACCCCGTAAAAACAAAATTTTTGACTATAAATCCCTTATATATCAGACAGAACTTAAAGTATTGATTATGTTCCAACGCGACAAACATTTACAGCCTGAAACTGAGTAAATTCCACCTGGTTAAAACACGAGATGTGGTCACCGATGGCTGGCGTGAAGTCAAGTAACCAGTAAAATGTAAACAATAGCGACTGCTACAAATAGTTTTATATAGATAAACTAAAAATGCTTTAATTTAATTACGGTACGTTCGATCGATCTGAAATTTAGATATGATGCATTGTTAGGTGACACAAGTCTATGTGCCAAATTTTAGCTCGATGGCATCACGGGAAGTGGGTCATTTTTTACTTTTGTTTTTCCACCCTCCCAACCGACAGACCGCGAGCCCAAGACAGAGAGACAGAGACGGCGGTGAAGTTAATATAAGGGATTTTAAAAAATGTTTTTGACTATAAATCCCTTATATATGAGACATAACTAACAGTATTGATTATGTTCAAACGCGACAAACATTTACAGACGGAATATGTCTTAACTCCCTTTGCTTTATAAACGAGGGGGGAGGGGAAAGGTATGGTCACCGATCGCTGGACCGAGCTCAGCGTGACACGTGAAATGTAAACAAAAGCACGCCGGTACATCGACGATGTGGCGTCAACGCTTGTACTTAACTGTCACGTGAAAAAAACAATAACAAACTGTGAAATTGAATTACATACGATGTAAAGAGATAAACTAAAAATGCATTAATTTAATTACGGTACGTTTGATAAATCTGAAATTACGATACGATGCATTGTTAGGTGACACGAGTCCATGTGCTAAATTTCAGCTCGATGGCCTTACGGGAAGTGTGTCATTTTTTACTTTTGTTTTTCCGCCTGCCCGAGGACGAACGACAGGCAGAGAGAGAGAGAGAGAGACAAGATTTCGAAGTTAATATAAGGGATTTAAAAATGACATATGTTGAGACAGTACATTTTTTAAATTCTTTAAATTAACTCGTGGTGTCTGGTTGAACCCTTGATTGCTTGTCGCCAAAACTTTGGATCGATTTTTAACCCTTTTCCTCGTAAGCTAGCGAGCTGAAATTTAGCAGGCAGTTTCATGGCAATAATAAAAACTATGTATCAAAATTTCGGATCTATCGCATGTACCGTAATTAAATTATTGATTTTTTAGATTATTTTATTTATTCCTATGTATCATGTTATTTTTTAGATAGAGTGTAAGGGTGCGCATTATATTGAACAACCTTTCTGTCGCGCAATAAGATGCGTATTTTATTGACAACTCTTTTTATAAACATATTCCTGATCAGTGCGCATTATATTAAACATGTTTTACGACACAACTACAATTTTGTATTTTTTTGGATGGTCTTGCGCTGCGTATTATAATGAACATTCTTTTAGTTACGTCTCGTACATAAAGGATTTATAGTCAAAAACTTGGGTTTTTACGGTTTTTTTTTAATCGTATGATTGTATTGTGGGTGTAATAAAGAGTGATTTTTTTTTGTTTGGGTGGGGGGTGGGTGGGGGAGGAGTACAATACTGTAGCTATTTTCAAGACTTTATGAATGTCTTATAACTCCATCATTTGAGTTTACAAAAATTTAATAAATAATGGTCAAGTTATAGAATGAGGATGTTCATTTTACACTAAGTACCTTACAATACATAAAATGTGTTGAAATTCAACTAGAGGCGAAAAGCTTGGGTGAAAAATTGTGATAAAAAAATAAAATAAATAATTTTAAGTACACCGGCGCCACATTCATATCCATTTCCGAGGTGGCCAAAATAAACAATATGGCAACATCAATCATTGCCATCGGACGTCATCTACTTTCTTGCACTCGACACAGGGGCGGATTAAGACTGCACGGGGCCCCTGGCTGCAATTCAAACTGGGGCCCTATCCAGCCAGTGTACCTTTAGATAAAATGATTGCTAGCAGCTAATATAAGACTGTAACTTGTAAATATTCATCCAAAATGATTATTCATGAAGAAACCGAATTCGAAGAAATAACTTTTTGCCGGTATCCTAAAATTGAGTGTAAAAGACAATTTATAAAATTAAAAAACACATTTAAAAAAATTGACACCACACCCAGGGATCGAACCCGCCACCGCTTGCACCATAAGCCTTAGTACTTCGCATTCGGCCACGAGAGCTCATTTAGGGTTGTCAATTTAAAATATATATATAATATTCTTTAATAATTTCTGTTATTGAGCCTATCAAATGAGGTTTTTTGACTGCTAAGACTATCGTGTGGGAAAAGAGATCATTTTAATAGATGAGATTTTATTAATTTATCATATTTTCAGCAATTCATGTATACATTTGTCCACATTTATTATAAAATATGCTACGTTTGGGGGCCCTAAATCATCGGGGGCCCCTGGCTTTAGCCCGTTCAGCCCCCCCCCTTAATCCGCCATAGACTCGACATCACATATCTTCATCGACTTTTTATAAGCAACATCCACGTTGATAAACATTAAACGTCATCACATGACGTCATCTTATTTTCTCCTTAAAAAAGCGCATACTTTCGGCTTTTCTTATAAATTTAATATTTTCGTTACAGACAGCATCGATGCGTCAGTTGATTCTTGAAGATGAGGGCGCGGGCCTGTTTAAATGTAATCGTGGGCAGAATTTGGCCTGTGTGCTGGACTTTGGGCTCACCTGTATGTCATAGGACATAGGAGATCTAAATAGTCAATTAATTTTGCTATCAAACTTTATCGGAGAGCTACTTTTTTTTCTTTAAAGGCTGCTTTATTTGAAATTTATTGGAA